>JAVYIG010001866.1:0-291360 GCA_035222895.1 Strongylocentrotus droebachiensis
AATAGAATAAGTTCAGCAGTGAATGATAGTTTCGTTCTTATCTCTTTTTTTTTTAAATTGAAAACAGAGCTACATGTAGATTTCCTCCATAGAGCTTATTGAATCCTGGTAGAGTTTCTTTTTTGTGTGGCTTCCCCAGGTTAAACTATCTTCCTCCTTTTTCACACTAAAATGCTAGGAATTTCTGCTAATTACCATATTTGTCTATCATTTGCTGTATGTTATAAATGAGAGCCAGAAAGACATTAATGCCCTTCTGTATACATGCACATTTAGGCCCTGCACTTGTGATGAACATGTACCAGGTACAGGCGCGGATCCAGGAATTTCTTACCGGGGGGGCACACGGGGGGGCACCGTGTGGGAAAGAGAACATATATATATTTTTTTTTTAGTCCCGAAAAAATCGCAACGACTCAGCCAGCCGCTGAATAAGCGGGGGGGGGGGGGGGGGGGGGGGGGGGGGGGGGGGGGTAAGCGGACACTTTAAAAAAATTTTTTTAGTCCCAAAAAAATCGCAACGACTTAGCCGGCCGCTGAATAAGCGGGGGGGGGGGGGGGGGGGGGGGGGGGGGGGGGGGGGGGGGGGGGGGTAAGAGGACACTTTTTTTTTTTTTTTGGTCACGAAATTTTTTAATTTGACATTTTGCTTCGTTGGGGGGGGGGGGGGGGTAAGGTCACCTTTTTAGGTCAACCATTGGCAATTTTTTTTATTTTTTTATTTTTTTTATAAGAAAAAAAAAAAAAAAAAAAAAATGTTTAGCCGGGGGGGCACGCCCCTTTTTTTCGGTATATTTTGGGCGAATTTAGGGCTGATTTTAACATATTTTTTTTGGCCGGGGGGGGCACGTGCCCCCTGTGCCCCCCCCCTGGATCCGCCACTGAGGTATTCAACATAACTTGGAGAATATTTTTGTTGGGTTTCCTGGTTCTACTGCACAAACATAATTTTCTGATCAGCACAATTATGTTCTAAAAATTACATGTACATGTACATGTACACAGCATCACACAAAATTGATGTATTTGTACATTTAACCAACACTGTTGTAAATGCTTGAAACTTTTAAAGCAACAGAAATCATTTCTGATTCTTCTATATATATTTACTTATATGTACTGTATATGACTGCCCTACAACACTACTGTATTACTCATAAGGCACTGTACATGTACTAACAAAGGTACTTTACCAGGGGTAACCAAACCCCCATGCGAGATGAGTCACTATATATACTCATGTTATGGTAATGGGTATATAATCCAATCAATATGCAACTCAAGTGATCATGAGCGATCATTCAGGCAGTAATGACTTTCATGCATGTCCAGTTAATTATTTTATATAAATGGATGTTCTGCATAACGTACTGGAGGGCTTTTTGTAGGGAGCATACGGTGCACTTTCTTTAAAATTCAATAACAAACTTTTACATAATGTCGTGTACGCCCTGCACATTTCTGACATAAAACTGTACACGTACATGCCCAACTGTAATGTGCACAAAATCATGAGCAACGCATATTGATGACACGTATCCCTGCATAAAAAGGAGTACATTCATGTATACATGCACAAATGTAAACTTTCTGTACATGCATGTACACCAGATTTTTAAACAAAACTTAAACAATTCCTTCTTTTGACAAAGCATGGCACCCCTCTCTTAGTCTGCAGGCACAGACCCTAATATTTGACACTTTATCAACAAATCATTGTGCCTTGAGAGAAGTCTAGCCCAGCTACCTACTGGTTGTATGGTAGTCTTATAGTGCAGACTCATTTTTACGACTGACCAGGGTTTGTGCTTGCAGACTACCCCTCTCTTGGGAGATTATTAATTCTTATTGTCAATATAATTATAATACAGATATTTCTTTTTCATTTAGTGTATATACATGTATATACAATATAGCTTTGAAGAAAAAATGGTGTCACACTGTCACTAGCAAAAAACCATCTACAACAATTATGTTGCCCCAGGAAGTTTTAGATCATGGGTCTACTAGTTGATACCCGTTTCATCAATTACCAATTGTTTATTGCAAATGGCTCTATGTGATTTAAATAAACACACAAAACATCACGCCATGAATTCCATTATAATCAATATTCCACTGCATTTTACAGCCTGTTTTAAAAGTTGATATCAAAGTATTTTTCCATTTTTCAATGCTGGACATTCAATTCCTTAACATCTAAATTTTTCTTGAGTATATATAGCCTGTGCCATTTAAAACAATACTCCTGACAGTCTGACACCACGTACCGGTATGTGTTTGTAACTATGTACATGTACATACATAGGTCCTAATCTACATGTAGGCTTAGCACGCAATACACAATGTAGCCTGTAGGCATACATGTACATTGTACGTGTGTCTAGCTAGTACTAGTAGATATACAGAACAGCTAGAAGTACAGATCCTTATTTTTTTAAAGAGTAGAGTAAAAACTACACAACAACACCTGAATATATTTCAAAGTACTGTAAGACACCAAACAAACTTACCAAACTCCTTTACAGTATCCAATAAAAACATATGTCCAACTTATATGCTACAAATTACCAAGTTTCCCATTCAGGATAGTAGAAAAGTTCTTTCCAAGTTCCCTACACTGCGCTGCTGTGCTATAAAGTACTGAGTACACCAACACGTATCACAGTCTTCCTGTGTGTACACTAGGCCTAAAATACGTCACTGTGTGAACAATTGTGATCCGCTGATCATGTTTACAGGCCTGACTGCTTTCCAAACTTTAACTGCTCAACCGCAAATTATCCAGAACACCCGTAATGGACAGCTGTCTGATAGTTTAGGCCTACAAAATCAGTGAGGCATGCATGTAGTCTACTACAAGTATTTAGTAGGTGTGGGTTGAGCTTGGCTTGTTGTACTTTGATCTGAGCCGTTGAGTCAATGACACATCACTGTTTACCTTTTGTGTAGGAATGTAGGAAATGCATCTTTTAAATGCTGGTATTTGTTAAATTCTTACGTGAACAATGAAGTTGTGTAATCCTTGAATAAAATCCAGGGTATAAATAATGTAAATCATTGTCTTTTATATATATCTTTGTTTTGTAACTTTCATGTATGATGTACATGGACATGTAGGCCCTATATCCCCTCCCTCCCTCCCTCCACCCCCCCCCCCCCCCCCCCCCTCCTCTCTCTCTGTGTTTCTTTCCCCAAAAAATCCAGGTTTATCCTTTTCCTCTCTTTTCTGATGCTTTACTTTACCTTGAAATTGAAACAATATATATCTACTCCAATTTAAATACATTCAATTTATGTGAATACTTACTAGCATGGTGCAGGGGGGGGGGAATGGGGGGGGGGGCTACTTTTCAAGCCTGCTTGCATGAAAATAAACTCTTTAATTTGTTTTGCATTGAACTCTATGCAAATCATTGGGTGCTCTTTGATGACTTTCAGGGGGCTCTTTGGGCATTTTGGGGGCTACTTCGCCAGAGCTTCTGTGGCATTTTTTTTCCCCCTGGCATGGTCGGCTAATGGCCTACAAACAAACCTTCCCCCAAAAAAATTCAAAAAACATCACAATCACACGTTTCCTTTTCATATAGCAACAGCGTTATCAGTGTTGTCTGGTTGGAGGAAAAAAGCATTTATGACAGAGATTAAAAAACAAAGGATGTCTTTCTTTCGATAGGGTCATTTGAATAACAAAAACTCATGCCAGAAATCCTATACTGGAATGGTAACAATTAACAACAGAGACTTGTTGTTTACAAGATATATTACAATGGATGGACAATTAAGTCAGAGAGAAAACACATCAGAATGTTATTAAATGGGGATGTGCCAAAAAAGAACATTGAACAATTATAAGACATGAGTTACGGTACTGCTTTATAATGTGATGGATGTGATTTTTCTAGGGGATAGGAGCGCACTTGATCTGTTTTGTGAAATAAGATGTACTGTACTATATTTTAAGTTTAACCATTTTACAAATTATTTACTGAACTACAGTTACAAGTACACTATACTGACTCTACTGAGTATAAGCAGGAGATGTTTTAGAATTTATACAATCTGTATATATTTAATTTTTGGGGGGAGGGGGTTGGACTCACAAAAATGGGCCTTCATCTTCCCTTAGCCACCCTCTAAGACCTGCTACTACATGTACATGTAGATCTTATGATTATTTTATCATTTTTAACTTAAGATACATGTAGATTTGTTAGCATATGAACTTTTAAGTATGGTCGGTGTGCAAATTAGTACAGCAGCGAGGTCAATGAGTTTCATAAGTCCCTGGACATACAACTGATATTTGTTGCTCCTGTAACTGCAAAATCCTGGAACAATTATTAATTAAAAGCTTAACAGTTTGACCTTGGCCTCGCAAAATCTAAGATCATTTGAACTCGAGCCTACCAAGTTTCAGCAGAAACCAATCACAAATAAGAAAGTTATGAATTTTTGAAGTTGCAATCAATCAGACACGAATAGGCAACTCTGTGACATATCTTGCAAGCTCTCCTCCCATTTGCCCTGTACTAAAAAACTTCAAAAATTAATATTTTCCCTTTAGGGTATTTCTAATCATACATTCACCCTAAATATATAATAACAAATATGTTTGTATACAACCCCTGAATTAAACAAGTCTATTCCGTCATTTATTAACTAAGAAAATTAAAAATTATGATTTGTTGTTGTTGTACTGAGCAAATATGAGACTTGCAATATATCAGTGTTGCCAATAATGTTTCACTAATGAGTAATGACAACTTCAAAAATCCATAACTTTCCTATTTTTAATCAGATATTGCTCAAACTTTCCTTCTTCTTTTATTGTTAATCTTCAAAGAGCTATGCAGTCTATCACGAAGATCAGTAGAAATTGAAAGATTATCAGAAAGATTTTCACTAATTTGTTTCTCTCGTTTTTCTGCTTTATAACCAAGATAATATCAGGGTGGATTTCCCTTTAAAATCAGATAAATAGAAGGCCTACAGGCTTATTTCCACGGAGTCAAATTTCACTCTAAATGGCGTCAGCTGGGAGTCAACTCTATTCCTAGTTAAAGTGACACGGATTCCGAATCAATTTGACTCGGATTGTGTGGCATCAGCTGAGAATTGACTCAATTCAGAGTCAAGATGACTCCTTTTCCGTGTCAGTTTAACTAGGAATAGAGTTGACTCCCAGCTGACGCCATTCAGAGTGAAATTTGACTCCGTGGAAATAAGAGTGTACATTGTGCGTCGCCTAGATACATGGAGACAAAATTAAATATACACTTACTTACTGTTAAACTTACATTGTGTTGTTAAGTTGTTAACCTTTGTCTATATTGTCCGCTTATGGTCTAGAAATGTCTATTTTTGGTAAATTAGCCCTCCGTTCCTAAGAGGCTAAGATTATACAATTAAACTATAATTGACACAGAATCCACATCAATGGCATGATTGGGAAAAATAAAATGTACCCTCCCCCCCCCCCCCCCCCCCCCTCTCTCCCTTTTCTAAATGGTGCATTCTTTTCCAACATTTCACCCCATTATAATTTTCAAAAAAATGAAGATGCACAATCTATTCACCATCAATTAAAGCCCGTCATTACTAGTGTAAAGGAAGGATTAGACCACACTGCAAGGTCACTGCAAGGTCACTGGACAGGTGGTTATCTCATCAACTCAGCTCTCAAATAACATAAGAAAAAGAGGATCATGGGGGACCAATGGTCACCGATTAGGCATTGTTTGTTATACAGAGGGCGCAAGTAGCTACAAGTAGTGCAGTGGGCCTTTAAAAGAGTAGCATTGCAAATAACAATAAACAGATCAAACATAAAAAAAGAGATATTAAAACAAAACATAACAAAAAGAGATATTAAAACAAAACAAAACAAAGCATTTTGAAAATATCACCCCAAAAAGTTACATTATTGGATATACCTGTACATATGCATAACAAAGAATGTGAGTTGTGACACGATTTTAAAAAGCAGCAAAGACATAGTTAATGATAAATGAATGAGCCTACTGATATAAATTCAAATTCATATTCAATGCATCATGTAATACAAGCAATGAGTAAATGCCAATACTTCTCAATAATAAATTTAAAATGACATGAATTTATGTTTGTTATTGTAATTTTGTTTTGCACTGTTTTGTTTTGAGAAATGTTGTTTGCATTTTGTGTAATTCAGATAAAAAATATATTGTAAAAGACGGTAAACACTGCAAAGTATGAACAGTATTCCATTTACCCATTTTGTTTAGGCTCAGCTGGAGCAGGAGTTCCCGGGAGAGGTTTAGCGATCGAGCCTCCATCATCAGTGGGTGATTTCTGAGAACCCGAGCTTCCACTCCGCCTGCGATTGCGAGAACGCGATCGCTCCCCCGATCGTCTGCGAGACTTGCGAACGGCACCAGTAGCTCCAGAAGATGAGCCTTCTTGCGTTTCAGGTGAGTATTCGCCATGTTTTGATCGCGATTTGTGAAGTCTTTGTTCTCCGGTTTTTTCCATGATATAAATCCAATTATTGAGGACTGGTTCACGATGAGAAACTAATCATGTCCAGTAAAAATCACACAGCTGATTATGTCGGGTAGTCGCTGGTCCTCCCTAGACCCTAGTTTACTCCGAAATTTAGATTTCCAAAGATCAACGTTAATAAAAAATACTCGAACCACCTGTACATCGGATTTCCCAATCTTTTTCTAGTTTTCGCGCTTAAATGTTCACGTGGTTTCACGACCCCGCGAGCACAATTCTAATCCTTATTTACACTTTGTACAGTTGAAACCACATTTCTGCATCAGTCGTTTTTATGGCGAGAATATTACCAAGGATTTTGCCCAGTAACAAAGTCCAAAACTTCTGTGTCGCCTACGCATTCAGCACGTAAGTCAGTTCGCCAGCGAGCGAGCTACCAATGAAGAATGTTTACAGTAGAAACAACAATAGGCGGCGTGGTGATGACATCATCAGGGTATTTCTGTTGATAGAAAGCTCCTTTATCGCGCGAGGGGTGGTCGGCGTTGCTCCTATTCAAGTCGATTTGGGAGGGGTCTGCGCAAGTTTAGATGAGTCATCACAAAATACAATAATCAATAATTCAATAAATATTTCGCCGTCGATCTCTCTGTCATTGTAGACATGAATGTTTAATGTATGTAAAGAGGGTAAAGATGATTAATGTTAAGTCACATCCTAAAATTTCACTTTGTATATGGAAAATGAAAAGGAAGAAAAATAAAATTGCTGATGGGAATTGAGTTGAGAGAGAGAGGTCACTTTAGTATACGACTTTTTTTTTATTTATTTTTTTTATTTAGGTTTTATTTCCACATTAATTGCATATGAAAATAATTTACAAAGTAACGCATATAACAAGGTAACAAAACTTGTACATAATTATATTCGATAGATACAACAATAAAAGCGATTTTATGCAATTCATGCATTAAGGCCTACAAACGATGCTAACAATAATCTGCAGTAATGAGGAGAAAACCTTGGAAGCATTATGCTTGTAATTAAGGTTCCCTTTACATAATACGTTTGTTACATAATATATAAAACAAAAAACAAAACAAAAGAAGACCAAAAATGGGTGTGTGGTGCAGCCAACCAACGGTGTTGATACGTGATATGGTCTCCATCATGATGATCTTCTAAAGCTTGTTTGAAGTGATATTTAAAAGTAATTAAATAATTACATTTCAAAACCATAAAGCAATTAAGAAGGGAAATTCTGGAAATAGTGACCTAATTAGATCTATATAAATCTATAAAGTTCTATAGTAATTAGGTAAATTAGTATTAATTGTAGATCTAGTATGTATTTTCTTAAATGGCTATTAATTATATTAGACCTTCGATCGTGACATTTTGCGTGGGGTCTACATTAAATATATCACATCACATTACTAAATTGTAACAAATCCACATGGAGATGCTCACAATTTCCCTTTGTGTAGACGTATACCGCCATCGACTTCTCCAGAACGGGGACAACTCGCGTTCAAAAGCTAAGAGCCACCCCTACCACGGAATGAAATCGCCCTGTATCAATACCAATACCACACGTACACACACCAGCAGCACCGAAGGCCTACTACTGACAGGTGTACTGGACTCAACATGGCCACTGCCACTGAACTGTTGTCGTTGACAACACCAAGCCATTTGTAAGGGCTCTGTACACCGTACATGGATCCGGATTCGTATGCATGGTATTTTCGTAACTCGTAAGTCTATCCATTTCACTTTTCCGGCTATTGAGCTAGCCGTGCCGTGTACGAACTGATCGGATTAAAAACAAAACATTTCAAGAGAGGGCCAGCCCGCTGGAGAGCAAGCCATGCAAGCGACTACACATTGTTCGTAGAGATAGATCTGTGAGTGCATGTAGACTGTGTCTGACTCTGAGACTGTAGTTAATCAACATTTCTAGGTCTAGATCTGGGTCACACGATAAATGAGCAACTTTAACTTTTTACCAGTTAGCCTACATGCACTCTACAGCACTTTCATTTTGTTTGTGAATTATGGACTGAAGTACGTGATAACATTAACAATCTTGCATTTTGGTGGTAAGTTTTCACTTTTTCTCTTCAACATTTTGATCTCATCCTCAGAGATCGACTTAAATCTATAAAAACTTAGACTTGAATTAGAAGTTAGACTTAGAGAATAGAGTAACATTAATTGCATCATCATGAGACATGTCATGAGAGTTGAGACTAGACAGCAATAACCATCTGATTTGGGTCATTTCTTTAATAAAACTGACATTTGTTGTCATTCCCCAATACAATATAATCGGAGCTCTAGTGGAGCCAGACGTAGTCTCAGTGGAACAACCGACGATTAGAGAGACTGAAGCTTTCGGTCTAAGTTGAGACAAGACTTTTTAATTTTATAAATCTTAAGTTGGATTTAACTAATTCTAGGAGTAAGAAGAAAGTGAGACTGACTCTAGGTCGAGGGCACAAATGCACTTTTGCACCGGGTGCCTAGTAAAAAAATGTGAAGCCAGCGAGTCTGCACAGCTCAGGCCAAGTCTACTCAGAAGCATGTTTGTCGGGACAGTTGATTTAATGTTTACCAGCGTTTTTAAGAAAATCCGGCCTAGCTATCGCATACATGTAGATCTATAGTACATGTACAATTGTACATGTAGCAATATATGCATTCCCATAATGCATTGGGCCTCCAATACCTGAGCAATTTTGTAGACACACTACCTTCCAGTGATTCTATTATTACCAGATGTACTGAAAAACGCAGAGATCCGTCTGCAATGGAGTTTCCAGGTCTAAACTTCTACGTCATACAATATGTATCTGTCAGTGTCATTCCAGTAATCCATCTTCCTTCTTCAATAATTTGATCATTTGATATGTGTAGTGTGTGTGGGTGTAAAATGTGCACATTGCTTCAAGGTGAGAACATGGTTCACGCCAAAATTTGTCAAGACTGGACACTACACATGTCGACATGATGACTGAGAAGAAAATTCAGGTCTATAATTAAGCCAGACTCAGATATTTATAGATCTCTAGATCTATACTGGTTTATTTTTCAGACATTTTTTACCATTTTATTTAAAATGTGTGTGTTTACCCCGACACAAGAACTAGCCTAAAATACCCTCATTTTTAAACTAATTAATATGTTTAAAGACTTAAACTACAAAAAATTAACAGAATTCCGCATATTTTCTGTTTATGAATTCTTTCCCCCACAGGACTACATGCACTTCATCGGAATGGTGAAAAGATGGGACATTCAGAGCAATTCATGAATTTTTAGGACCTTCGTCCTCATCCAGAAATGAAATGCCTCATCAATTATCTCGTTAGAACTTAGAGGAGAAAACCAGTAAAGATGACGGAGGATAAAACTCTCTTTGTGTATGATTACGTCAATCTGAAGAACAGGCAGCTTGTCCGTAAAAATGGCAAGGTACGTACGAGTAATTTCTAAAGGCAAGATGATTAATGTTATTATTTTGTATATGTGTAAATATTGTGTAGTTCAATATAATAATGGCTATTTATATAGTGCTGTTTTTCGCCAGGTTCTGACACTCAAGGTGCTTAACAAACAAATCGACCTAATCTAAAGTAAAAAAACAAAATGCAAAGAATTATACAAACAAGGGGTGAACAATCTTAATCACATAATAATACTGTAAGTGAAAGTTACATGTGTAAGTCAGTCATGATTGTATTAATTGAGGGAAATTACTGGGGATTGTTTAATTGGTTGAAATCATGTTGACCTAGTACCTACATGTATCTGTCAATATTTGTATGTTTCAGTGAAACTCTTTTGTCTTCCTTATTGACATTTTTGAAGGCGCCATCAATCAAACACAAATTGGCAACTCTCTGAAGTATTTTCCGAGCTCCCCTTCGATTTGCCCTGTAATAAAAAAAATTCAAATTTCATATATTTCCTTAATTTAAGAAAATTGGCAAATATGTTTTTATACAACCCCTATATGAAACAAATCTATTCCGTCATCAACAATTAAGAAAATGAAAGTTTGTGAAATTTTCTGTACAGAGCAAATTGGAGAGGAGCTGGCATGATACGCCACAGTGTTGCCAATTTGTGTTTCACTAATGACAAATTCAAAAGTTCATGAATTTCATAATTTTTAATAGGATATTGGTCAAACTGTCACTAATTTCTTTCTCTATTTTTTCTACTTTTATTGTTACAATGTAAGGGTGGGCTTCCCCTTTAAATGTGTTACTGACATATTTATTATGCATAAATTCCCACTTTTATTTCAATGTTTGTACAAGAATACATTACTAACAGTATTTCAGGGTGAGTAATGTTAATTGCATAATTATGAAGCAAGCAGGCTACCCATTTTAAAAGTTCCCAACATTTTTCAGCACTCAAATGTGCACCTTTTAGAGCTTCTTCATCAATATATTCTAAAATAAATTGTGGTTAAGTCCCATTTGTCTACTAGCAGTACATCTATACATACATTCATAGAAAATTATGTAAGAGAATAATAGTTTCTAACAAGCCTTTGAAGTTACATGTATGTGACAAGTCTCTGTCTATACTCCATGTGCAGTCAAGTGATTGTAACTGTGGCTTTTGTTTGGCTTGAAAAGAGAATTTCTATTAACATGGTTGCTGCTATTGTTGTTGGAAAATCATTATTTTGAGGTTTAAAATTAATCAATAGCTGTGATCAGGTATATTGTGCAAACCTTGTTTCTGAAATGGCTGGTGATTGTTTACAAGCCCTGTTCTTTACTCAAATAGTGAGAAAATGAGTCCTGTTTGGAGTATATGTATAGTATTGACTCTGTTCTCGGCTTTAATTTAAAAAAAAAAAAATTCATTTGATGAGAAAGTAAAAAGCAGTTCAAATGAAAAAGCTTGCATTGTATGAAACATTGGACAAAACTTGCATATTGTAGCACAACATCTGGTCAAAATGCTATCAGTTTTAGATATGTAGAAAGCTGAAAATCGCTGGAGATGACTTTGGAATAAGCAGTACAAACCATTGGACTTTGTACTCATTATTTCTGTTTTCTTCTTTATACCGGTAATTGAATATAAATCAATTTTCATCAGCATGATTATTGAATGATTATTATCAATATTACTAGTTGGCTTTATTTTAAATCATTAATGCTAGTCCGGTTTCTATTGCCATTTTGATCATAACTGTTATTTTCATAATTTATTATTTTATGCTAATTTAATCCGTAGTGATAGTTTTCATCGTCACTACAACGACACTGTTGCCCACAAAGCTAGAATACTTTTTTCTTAACCTCTTCTCATTAGGTGATTGTGACCATTTTTTATCTTAAAACTTTGAAGATTAATTTAAAGAGGCACAGAGATTGATCAGTAATGTTCTGAGAAAATAATAAATGTTATGTATTAAAAATAATCAATACTTTTCTGAATCACTTCATGAAAAGCTGAATGCAAAAACTATTCCAACTTTATGGGCAACAGTGTATGTTAAAGCTAAAGACCAGTTATGGTCATGCGATTGCATTGTGAAAGAAATGTTGTGGAATCGAACAGAAAAGGTTGATCATCTAGCATAGATGTACTGCAAGGTTCTGGAATCATCAAAATGATAAGAAATTTGGCCCAGTCTTCATAAAGTTACAAGCACTGTACACAGAAAGATGTATGGGACTACGCACATGTGCGCGACTTGGGCGACACGTGCGTTTTTATCTCTCACAGGCCAATAGATAAACTAATTTACCAAATATATCAATTAATAGGCGGTTTCCCGGCAAAATTTTTATCATCATGTATTATTCAAAAAATATTCTTTCACATGATTGGTAATAAGAGCTTCCATTTCATTTTGTGAAATTGGGGCGTTTCCAATACTGGTCTTTACCTTTAATAACAGGATTATTATTATTTTTATTTTCATCATCTTCAGAAACGTAGCCTGGGTGACGTGAACAGCAAGTATCGTTACCACGCCCCTCAGCAGACGCAGAGTGTGATGGGCTCCCTCATCAGTCTGGACTTCCCCGAGACCAGGGCCATCAACACCAAGTCAGCCAATGCCATCATCTCAGACCAGAGCCAACAGATCAGGAACACCTACCGCAAGACGTTCAGGTATTGTGCTTGCTATTCAATTCAATTAAATTCAAATGAACATTTATTTTCTTCCATTCAATTTGACAACATATTTGTCATCTGTTCAAACAATACAATTTATATGAAGGAACATAAATATAATTAAAGAACTTGTATTACAAGGAAGAAGGCACAAATCCAGATAAGCAAAGCTTATAATGGGTACGCCCGAATACACAAACACATAATATACATTATAAATGGAAGAAAAGAAGAAAGGGATAGGCAAGGAGGAGAAGAGGATAGAGAGCTTGGAGAAAGAGAAAAGAAGAGGACTGCAACATAGTAGCAATAGATTGTATGGCATGCATACACAACATAATGGCAAGATATAGGTGAAGGGTATAATGTGGAAATATTAGACTGCATTTTTATAGGATAGTACCTGATTTATTTGAAGATATTTTGATGGAAACATGACCCACAAAAACAAGAAAATTAAAGAGGCAATCCAATATCCATAGAGATTTTCTCTGTGGTGGCAGACAGAAATATATAAATTGTTTGAAGTTTGAACAAATTTGGAAATTAAGAAATTTGTGAATTTATCCAATTTGAGATTACAATACAGAGGTTGGATTGTCACTTAAAATATCCCATGAGGCCCGTGGAAATCACAACTTAACATGCTATCAGATCATGGGTTGCTTTCAGTAGAATTCATTGTACAGTCATAGAAAACAGCATGTAGCCTTATGATGAAATAAATGTAATGTTAATAGTGCCAAAAAAAGGGGGGGGGGGTACTGTTCCTTGACACCATCATATATTACCCCCACCCTCCTCCCCAATGACTAACCAATCAAAGCTATCTGAAACTAAGGGAGAAAATAAAGCAGAGGCTTTAAAAAAGAGGGAAACTTCTGATAATTGTTTTGAATTAGCATGTATCATCTCATAACATATTCTGTGCCTTTTGCAATCTTACATTTGTCTAGCTTACAAGATGTTCAAAAAGGAATTTTTCAAATGAATGATAAATTGAGCAATCTGGTGGTGTACTGGCCCAGGTATAGACATGTGTGGGACTAGCTCCCCCCCACTCGATTGTTATTTAGGGTACGTGCATGCATGTATATGTAATTCCCTCCCTTGAAAGCACCCCCCCCCCCCCCCAAGTCCGGTGTGTAAAGTCAATACGGGCCAGACCAGATTTTTTGTATTACGGGCCAGGCTTTGTTGCATGAAAAGTACCCCTATACCGGAGATTTTGGGAACACGAATGCGGTCCCTTCGACCCCAGAGTGGGGGGGGGGGGGGCCAGGGAGCTAGCTGCAGGTGTCTGTGATTGATTGACATAATGTTTGGCCTTGAGTAGAATGTCTTCTGAGTAAAAGAATGCACCACAAAAACCACAAGGATATTTGATGGTTTCAGGTGCAGCTGAAAAACAAAAACATAAACGAAAATACAAAAAACAAAACAAAACAAAACAAACTTCTTGATTGACATGTACATGTACATGTATATTCCTTATTGGTTAATTAAATGTCTTATATTTTGTTTAATACATTTTATTGATTTTTTTAGTGAGCATTGATGTAAACAAAAGACCTGTTTACATGCAAATGTAGGCCTTATTGTTAAAATGGGATGAAGGTTATAGCAAAAAGTATGTTTGTCAGATATAGAGGGGTGAAGTGTGACGTCATCAAAAATCTATTTTTAGAATTTCTCAATTTTTTATTTCATAACTTTAGGAACCAGAGCACTATAACACTGAGTTCCCATAGGACATATATTTATTCAGATGGTCATATCTCAGCAAATACTTAACATATTCAATTGGTTTTCGACATTCGGACATTATTTTTGATGCTCTTTTGAAAAATGAAGAAAAAAATTGAGACATTCTAAAAATTGATTTTTATGATGTCACAGCTTCGGTACTCTATACCTGTATACTGGTATTAGGTGTACCCATCTAAAAAGCACAGTTCCAAATTATTTATATTCAGTTTCAAATAATGTTGATTTACACTGTAAACATGTTCATTATTTGATAAATAGTCTATTCAGATGAACTCTCTTGATTGCATTTATGAAGGGTGAGCCATGGCTCTTTGTCCTCATAACATGTACATGACATTTGAAGACTGAACAATAGATGGCAGTATTTATGTGTCATGACGGAAGAGCTTTGACTAGATACATTCTGAACTTTAATGATATCATCTCTCTTCTTGTCTGTGTTAGGGCATCAACGCTGGATGCATGGAGTAAACCTGAGCCATCCCTTGATAACAGACCTTATAGCAGCATAGGTAGGTGTGATTTGCATCATGCTTCATGGCGATCAGGATTAAATAATATAAAATTCAATTTCTCTCTTTGTATTCAACTCTTTTTTCATTACCTGTCATTGTTTCTTACTGCAACTCTCTATATTAATCTCTCTCTCTCTCTCTCTCAATTTTTCATTTACTCATTTGTATGCCACACAAATAAAATTCCTGTTCCACACTGTATTTATCATGTAATAGATATACCAAAGGCTGCACAGTTATTTAACTGTTTCCCTTGTACGACCAATCTGTAGATACAGGTATTGAAAGGATTGTCATGCATTACCGCCTTGAACATGAACATGTATGTCTCACTGTATCTTTTGGTCTCTTACTCCCTCTTTCTCTCACTCTCCCTATGTTCCCTGTATCTCTCTCTCTCTTCTCTCTCTCTCTCTCTCTCTCTTTCTCTCTCTCTCTCTCTCTCTCTCTCTACCTCTCTCTCTTCTTTCTCTCTCTCTCTCTCTCTTTCTCTCTCTCTCTCTCTCTCTCTCTCTCTACCTCTCTCTCTCTCTCTCTCTACCTCTCTCTTCCCTTCTTTTCTCTCTTTCTCCCTCCTTCCCTGCACTCTAATGCCTAATAATATATCACCCCTTTTTATGCCTCCGCCACCGAAGGTGGTGCCGGAGGCATCATGTTTTCGGGTTGTCCGTCCGTACGTCCGTCCGTCCCGTTTGACCGTTATCACAATATCTCAAGAACCATTTAAGATTTAAACTTAAGACTCGGGAATAGTATTTATCACCATAGGAAGACGATCTGATTAGATTTTGGAGTACGTAGGTCACAGGTCACAGAGGTCAACTTATGAAATTCCTTGTATTGAGTTTGTTAGCGCGATATCTCAAGAACCATTTGAGATTTAAACTTCAAACTTAAGGATAGTATGTATCACCATAGGAAGACGATCTGATTAGATTTTGGAGCACGTATGTCAAAGGTCAAGGGTCACAGAGGTCAACTTATGAAATTCCATACATTGAGATTGTTATCATGATATCTCAAGAACCACTGGAGATTTAAACTTCAAACTTAGTGATAGTGTGTATCACTATAGGAAAACAATCTGATTACATTTTGGAGCACATAGGTCAAAGGTCATAGAGGTCAACTTATGAAATTCCATACATTGAGATTGTTATCATGATATCTCAAGAACCACTGGAGATGTAAAAACTTCAAACTTAAGGATAGTATGTATCACCATAGGAAGACGATCTGATTAGATTTTGGAGCACGTAGGTCAAAGGTCAAGGGTCACAGAGGTCAACTTATGAAATTCCATACATTGAGATTGTTATCATAATATCTCAAGAACCACTGGAGATTTAAACTTCAAACTTAATGATAGTGTGTATCACCATAGGAAGACAATCTGATTAGATTTTGGAGCACGTAGGTCAAAGGTCAAAGGCCACAGCGCACATTATGAATGCAAAAACAGCTTGTGATCGCGTTATCTCAAGAACCGATTGATGGATTCATGCCAAAATTAGGTCATGTTTGTTACTTGCAGAGCCAATGAACTGAGTAGATTCTTGGTTCATAAGGTCAAAGGTCAAAGGTCATGGGCCCATTATGTATGCAAAAATAGCTTGTGAACGCATTCTCATTAGAACTGACAGATGGATTACTATTTAACTCAGAACATCTTGCAGAGCCAATGAACTGAGTAGATTTTATGGTCATGAGGTCAAAGATCAAAGGGTCATATATGTATATGAGAAATTGCTTGTAATCACAATATTCTGAGAACCTGTCAATGGATTACCATTGAACGTGAATTCAATTTTTTTTTTCTGTTTTGGTTTGTAAAATTGCTCTATAACGGAGGCATCATTTTCGACTGCGCGCAGTCGAATTCCATCTAGTTCCCATTGATTCTCTTCATATTGTTTATGTTTATCATTTTAACATAATACTGGTAAGACTTGGAAAAGAAGGAGATAATTAGATAGAATAATTAGACTGATGGATTTTTAAAAAAAATGTGTTTCCAGTTTGAGAGTGTCATGAATTTTAAATAATGAACATGCTCTACTTTGTCCTTCATTTATTCAGACAATCGACCCCAGACTGCACCTGATCTATTACAAGATCTGCAGCCACAGGTCAATAATAGAATCGACAACAACAACAGCAGGCCTCACACGACAGGTAATAACATAACAGCAAAACATATATTAACTTAGTCCTACCAACAAGGCCAATAAGGAAAAAACAAAGATGTTGTAATTGCTCTTTAGATGCCAAAACATGGACCGGTCGGAAATCTTCTTCTTTTTTTTTTTACTCCCTCTGTGGGCTGATATTTCTCAGTTTTCTAAAAAAACAGTAAAAAAAAAAATGTAAAAGCCGACCGTAGATTTCAAGATTTTTGGGTCAGTCACAAAGGGCAATACAACATTTTTTTTTTTAGGCTTAAGTTTGCTCTTTTCATAGTATCTTTTCTTAACCTTTGATTTTACGAAAATTTATTTTAAATTTATTTTTTGCTTTAATATTGAACTGAATTTTATCCCTATTCCTAATACCGGTATATGATTAGGCTTATTATGGTTGCAGTTTTTTTGTTGCTATTAATCAACTTCTTCGTTCGTTGGGATACCTACCATAGTGAGCATGTTCCATAAGTGATATAGAGGTCATATTGATTATTTGACAAAGCGCTGTTTATTTTGCGCTGATTTTCGTTTCTGAGCAGAGAAAACATTTTCTAATTTCCTTTATTTCCTAGTTAAATGTTTACCCTTTTTTGTACAGGATTATCTTGTATTGAAAATCTAAATTTAACTTTTTCGCTGCATATGATGCAGACTGGCTGAGCAAGTAAGTAATTTTTAAAAGATAGCATGGAACAAGGACCTAATAAAGTTTTCATCAGA
The DNA here is from genome assembly GCA_035222895.1 of Strongylocentrotus droebachiensis. NCBI lineage: Eukaryota > Metazoa > Echinodermata > Echinoidea > Camarodonta > Strongylocentrotidae > Strongylocentrotus > Strongylocentrotus droebachiensis. The sequence goes on from JAVYIG010001866.1 coordinate 17,828, forward strand.
GGAAAATACATGAGGTGAACCCTTAATTTCTCTCATGTGAAAGATAGAAAGTTTCTTTATGACTCTATTCTCAGAGATGCCAACCAGTACGATTACATCGTATTTAGTACAATAATAAGAGTAAAATACAATCTTAAAATCTTAAAAATACGATTATTCCAACAAACAATTTTTTTTTTTTTTAAACCCATAAAAACAGCGGAATCGCTTGAAAACATGTACAAGTAAACCCCCGCAACCTCAACTAAAACTTTGCTTTACAATTTTCTCATTAAATTTTAATGAAAGAGCAAACATTTTACTTGACCGTACTTACCAGTAAAATATTTGTCTGAAATTTTACTGGCCCGAACTGACGGGCCAGTGGTAGAGTCAAGTTTTCTGGTTTTGGGGGATACTTAGTCTGTTTTATTGTGTCAAGAGGTTGGCATCTCTGTATTCTAAGCTATTCTTCTATTTCGTATTATTACCTAGTCATCTCTGATATACAAACTAGGAAATTTTCCTCCAGTCACAGAAAGATTTAGATATTTGTATATGTACATCCCCTCCTCAACCTCCAGGGAGCCGGAATCCCCGCACCCCGTCCCGGAAGCCTCCCCACCCATCCGGCTTCATGGTGGTCAAGATGAAACCCAACGGTTCGGTCAAGAACATGGGCTTCAAGAGCGTGACTCAGGAGATACGGGAGTGGTGGGAGGAGGATGATAAGAGACAACGGGACAAGGCGCGCAAGGCACAAAGCCAGAACTCAAAGCGCTACGACTCGTTTGCAGGGCAGTGGCTCAGCTTCGCAGGAGAGAACGAGGAATCCGAAGGAGTCATAGAGGCATTCACAGGTCAGAGCTTGCATGAGTAAAGTGTACATGGAGGAAAAGGGGGTGGGTGTATGATGAGGGGCGGGGAGTTGAGCCAACCGCACACTATATACGATTTGACTGCAATCCAACCGTGAAAGAATTTGCAATATTTGGCATTTGATGTGGACATTCAAACGTCCCAAGTTCTTAATGATCAAGGATCTGAAATCTGATAAATCAAATTAAAAATTTCAGTGGATTTCAAGAGAAAAAATGCTAAATTCATTCGGATTCCTAGTGATGTCAGACCCCCAGTGCGATTATCTACTATTTGAAACTGATCCGGCTTTTATTCTGACTAGATCGATCTAGAGTTTTCTTTCGAATTTGGTGTCAGATAGATACCTAACAGGATTTGGAAGAGCTCCTATAGCCCAAACCAGGATAATCATTTTCAAGGTTCTTTTGTAGCGAATAGGATTGTCATATCAAGATGTAATTTGTGCTTTAAAGTGGAACATACTGCGCCTAAAAGTAAGATTTCTTACATTTTTAAAACCATCTTGCAAGATGAATACAATGTATGTTGGAGGTGTGATGGCTCAGTGCATGGTAGAGCAGTGGTCTCGTAACCGGGAGGTCCCGGGTTCGAAACCAAGTCGATGTGCTATAGTGCCCTCTGGTAAGGCATTAATCACCATTACCAAGTCCCTTGCTGGAGAGGCTTTAAACCTGTTGGTCCCCTTGTTGCTTACTTACAAGCATACACATGCTTTCTTGGCAGTCGGGTTAAACAAACGAACAACTTATTTAATTTGTGTATTTTTGTATTTAATTCTGGGTTTCAGGCAAAGTCACCAAGGATGAGTTTTACAACATAGAGAGCCGAGTAGGAGCCAGTGTAGCCACCCAACTGAAGAATGGCAACAAGGTCAGGGTAGGGGTCAACGGCACTCTTCAGTCCAATAGTCTCAGGGTCAAGAAGTGGAAGAATGACCCAGATGTGTAAGTTTGACCTTTTTTATTTCAGATCTACTTATCACTCGGGGCCCTCTGGCAAAAACAGGGAAAAAAATACTTTAAAAATTCCAGGGGCTACTTTTCAAGCTTGCTTGCATGAAAATAACACTCTTTAATTTGTTTTGCATTAAACTCTATGCAAATTATTTTGGGCTCTTTTAAGACTTTTGGGGGCTCTTTTTAGCATTTCGGGGGCTATTTCGCCCCGAGCCCTGTGATTAATCGCAACTCGGATCAAATGCAAATATCACACACAACTTGCGATCAAACGCAACTGCTCATCGCATGAAGAGAGTTGCATTTGAATTTCAAGTGCAACATTGCGTTTGGTCGACATGCATATATCTATCATAAAGTTGCGTTTGATCTGGAAAAAAATCAAATGCAACTCTTTATGCAATGGAATTGCAATCAAACACAAAGTTGAGTTTGATTTTTAGGACTTGCGTTTGATTTTCAGAGTTGCGTTTAAATGCAACTCTTTATGCAAGAGGGCCTAGTATAGAATGCATCTACACAAATTACATGAATTTTGTTTTCAGTTTGAACAGAGCAAGTCTTTCAACAACTTCATGTATCCCAAAGATTCTACCAATGTAATCTCCAAAACAGTGATTCTTGAATGACAGCTTTCAAAACAATATCAAGCAATTAATCAGAAGGTTTGCCACATATAATGAGGAAAAGAAATTGAGCCTGTGGTTGTCCTACAAACGTGGATTCCATGAAAAATATGACTGTAGCTCAGATTTATTTAATGCAAACTTCATTTGGAATAATATTAGATCATTTTCAATGCATTTATATGCTCTCGCATTTATTGTCATCTCCTTGTTCTTTCTTACCCTTCCAGCAAGGATAAGACCGTTGAAGACATCTTTCGGGAAGCTCGGGCCAAGGCACCAAGTCCAGCGCCCTTCAAGAAAGAGAGGGAAGGCAAGACCAGGACCAGAGCAGTGGAGGACCTGGTCCCACTGTCCTGGACAGACCAAGTTGCCAAGCCCAACGTCAAGGTCCTGGGCCTGTGTGAAGCGAGCAGTCCACCTGCAAGAGCTGTAAGTTGAATATTACATTTTGAATCGAAAATAATATCGCTAGTGATATTCGTTTGTTTGGTCAACTAACGGTCAATTAATTCAATCAATAATTGGAACAATAACGGAGAAGGCCGATTGAAGCACAAGGGTGCTCAACCAATTATTGATTGAGTTAATTGACCATTAGAGCCGCCCGTAAAGTATGAAACACGCTTGCTTACATTAGATTTTATCACCTGACGAGGTGTTGCAGCGGCGCACAAAACATTGTGATCTTTTAGATCCCTTGTTGACTATACATTGCGAGACAAACAAATGTCACTAGCGATATTATTTTTGATACTACTTCCGCAATGAGTAATATATTTAGCATTACATTTTGTCTATCTCTCTTAATTATGAGTTTATGCTATCCATAAAGATGACCATTTTTTGATGCAGTTATGAAATGAATACTGGAATGAGCAAGTAAATACATTTAGAGAATCTATGTTGTATCCCAGGGAGCTAATAGGACATGGAAGAGTAATGCCTTGCCCACAGGGGTGAAAGGTATGTACAAAGACCAATATCTGTAAGTTGGACTTAACAATTATGGAAAGCCGTTAGCATCTATGAAAATATTTTATAAAAATTATTTTTAAAGGCATAAAATATTGATTCAGATCATTCATATTTTCTATTATCAAGGAGATTTCATGATCTTGATGTGAAATTTATAAAAAGTCTAAAATACCTGAATTTTTAGCTTTTGAATATATTTTATTTTAAGGCTATATACGAATGGCTCTCCATAATTTTTAAGTCCAACTTAGAGTTAAGTTCAACTTAAAATCTTTGTGAAACACCCCCCTGGTGTCCATTGAGTGTACCTATCATGAGCAGACCTTTTGGAGTCCAATGATATATATGGAATACCGTAGTTCTTTGGGAGCTTGAAGTCTTGCTTCACAAGAAACCAGTAATCATGATTGCAGGGCCCTCAGGGAGAACTGTATTAATACTGATGAGGGCTACCCTGGGTAAACGAGACATATTGTTATTATTATTGTAATCATCATCATCATCATAATCATCATCATCTTTCATCATTGTCGTCGTCATCGTTGTCATCATCATTATCATCATCATCATCATCATCATTATTATCATTATTATTATCAGTAGTAATATAATTATTATTATTGTTATTATTATTATTATTATTATTATCATTATTATCATTATTATCATAATCTGTTCTTCCTTGAAGGATCTCTCTGAACGTCACCCTGTGGTTTTCCATCCCTTGATGAAAGATGGCAGCAGACCGCAGCGCAGCATCAATCTAGGGAAGTACCGCATCAACCAACAGAGCAGGTCGAAGATCGGCATCGATGGTGCCGAAAGCCTCAACAATAGGATCACCCATGTTACTATTGACCAGGTAATGTCGGATGAAATGGCTTTCTGTATTATGTGAGGAGGGCACTGGCAAAAGAATACTTGTAACAGGGGAAAATTAAGGATCACCTTTGCACCCAAAAATCTTGAAAGGAGATCTGTCCAGTAAATATGACATTTAACACAAGTTCTGGAATAAAGTAACCCTTGACAAATATCATGTTATTTTTAACCTAGCAGAGGGGCATGATCCTAGCTTGAACTATAAAAAAAAAATTGTGTATAATTGTTTGGGAGGGGGATGTGCACATGAAAAATCAATTACCATTATGCACCATGATGTCAGCATGGGGGATATATTATAAGCAAGAGTTTTATGTTAAAATGTGTATAGAGAATTGGTCTTTTGACAGAGAGACCCAAATGTAAATCCAAGTCAGGCACATGCAACAACCTTTTGGTAAAGATGTACATTACGAAAATTCCTCGCTAGAGAAATTCCGACTTTAGTGTCCGTAACTCGGAATTGTCTCATAGAGTTTGAAAACGAGCCCAGAGAAGGACCTCCCGATCTTATCACTTTCCTAATCCATTGCCAACGACGCGCTGATAAGACCCGTCAACAGAGTCTGGCTGAAGAGAAAATGTGAAGAAAAAAATCCCAAAGTTACACAAATCTGTGTTTTTTTCTCCCGAAATTTGTTCTTAGGGATTCATTTACCCCAAAAAACTTCAAAGCACAAAAATCGGGCAAGTAATACCGGAGATATGATATTGAAACTCACGAACAAATTTCAGATTTGACTCACTTCAGGAAACTTTTCCCCCTTCTTCACGCGGAGAGAGCTGTCAATCACGTTTCGACCGGCTGTTTAGCAGCTGTATCGGATTAAGCCCTCTTAGTATGACTGACCAGCTTGTATGACTGCGCATATCAGTGCACATGTCCTTTTGATTCATGTTTTATTTAGAATTTGATTTTATTACCAGAAATTTGAAAATGAACTGCTACCTCAAATGCAATTTTGAACGGGGAAAAATGAACCAGCAAAAGCGGAGATAAATATGAGATCGTGCGCTCTGCCGACGTTGCTCAGCCTACGCTTGAGCGCAGATTGTCGCATAGATTTCCGACTTTCGTCCAATTTTCTAGCGAGGCACTACGTGTCCGTTCTTCCCTCGCTGTAGCACGTACGGTCTCGTTAGAAAACTGTATGCGTAAGTGCACTGCGTGCGCCGGCATCAGAATCAAACTCGGAGAAGGTTGTGTGACAATAATATTTCTGAGCTGCGTGTCTGAGCAAGAAGTTACGGTCTGAGCGATGTGTATGTTATTGTTGTTGAATGAGAGTAGTCTAGTTACTAGACCTTCGCTGTGTTCTCATTGCTTTTGTTTTAATAAACCGACCCGGCTAAGCAGTATTCTCTCTGTCTTAAATTCATCATGTTATGTTATGTGTCTACCTTTTTTCACCTTCTCTTATGTTATTGTTTGTTTTTATTATTCCGTAATTTCCTTTTCCTGTCTGTCCTTATATACGCTATCCTTTAATTGTTTCTTTCTTCTACCACCTTCTTTTTCTGTCTTTTCTTATGTTAATCTTTGTTTTTTCCATAGTTTCATCCTTTGTTCTATCTTTCCATTATCTATTCTTAATCATTTTCTCTTTTTGTCTTAATTACTTAATGTTATTCTTTGTTCTATCATCTCTTATGCTATTGTTTGTTGTTATCATTCTATTATTTCCTCTTCCTATCTTTCCTTACGCTATCCTGTGTTTCTTCCTTCTATCACCTTCTCTTATGTTATTCTTTGTCTTTATCATTTTCTCTTTTTCTTTTTCTGTCTTTCCTTAAGTAATTATTAATTTTTTCTTCCTTCAATCACCTTCTCTTATGTTATTTTTTGGTCCGAAGCGCGGAAGCTCTGAAGTTTCATTACATTATTTATAGTGGAAGAAAACATCCCGCGCTTTTTTTACGTTTCATTAAATTATTAGACAAAGAAGGCGATTCGTTGTACCGTTCTCGACTGTAAATAAGACCTCCCCCTCCCGCGCTTTTAACGATTCATTTAATTATTCGAAAAAGAAGGCGATTCGATGTAGGCCTACCGTTCTCGACTCTAAATCCTTGTCTTAAATATTACCCCCCCCCCTCCCGCGCTTTTAACGTTTCACTTTGAGAAAGAAGACGATTCTTTGTACCGATCTCGACTCTACCAGGGCACAGCGCAAAAACTTTGACGTTTTATCAATAATTGAGAAAGAAGACGATTCTTTGTACCGTTCTCGACTCTACCAGGGCACAGCGCAAAAACTTTGACGTTTTATCAATAATTGAGAAAGACGATTCGTTGTACTGTTCTCGAATCGTAATTCTTGTCTGAATTGCGCCCCCCCCCCCCCTCCCCCTCACCAGGGGCGAATCCTGCCGGCGGCAGGGGGGGGGGGACAAATCTTGATAATTTTTTTTTTATTTTTTTTTATTTTTTTTTGGGGGGGTCCATTTTTTGAGGGAAATTTGTTGCGCCGACTAAGCCGGCCGGTGAATCAGCGGGGGGGGGGGGGGCAGATTCTATATATATATTTTTCGGGGGGGGGGGGCGCTTTTTTCTTTTGTTTAAAAAAAGGTAAAATTTACGTTACTATCCTATTTTTTAAAACCGTTTTGGGGGGCTAGGGGGTGGCCGGGTCGGTAAAATCGGCCCGTGGATCCGCGCCTGCCCTCCCCCCCCCCCACTCACGCACAAAGCGCTGAAGCTTTGACGTTTCATTAAATTATTAGAGAAAGAAGAAGATTCGTTGTACCGTTCTCGAATCTTAATTCTTGTCTGAATTCAGCCCCCCCCCCCCTCCCGCGCATTGCGCGGAAGCGTCAACGATTAATATAATTATTCGAGAAAGAAGATGATTCGTTGTACCGTTCTCCTGCCCGCGCTTTTAACGCTTCATTTAATTATTCGAGAAAGAAGACGATTCGTTGTACCGTTCTCGACTCTCAATCCTTCCCACTCTCGCACAAAGCGTGGAAATTGAATTGTTTTCACTGTTCTCTATTTATAATTCTCAAGCGCTGATGATATTGGCATTCATTTTCTTTACTTTTTGTAATAAAGCCGGTAACATCAGCGATATTTTAATTGTTTTCGCTTCGCTCTCTCTCGCGATCCGTCTCTCTTTATATTGCTCAAGCGTTATTATTGTTATATTGACATTCATTTTCTTCATTCATTTCTTTCTTTCCGTTGCTTACTTTTTGTAATGATAGACGGTAGTAACATCAGCCAAATTGAATTGTTTTCGCTTCTCTCGATCTCCTGCAATCTGTCTCTCTTCATAATTTTCAAGCGATGGTGATATAGGATCTCACGTTTTCGCTGTTTTCTTTCTTTCCGTTGGCTTACTTTTTTCATAATAGACGGTAACATCAGGGAAATTAAATTGTTTTCGCTTCGCTCTCTCCCGCGATCCGTCTCTCTTTAAGATTCTCAAGCGCTGATGATATTGGCATTCATTTTCTTCATTCATTTCTTTCTTTCCGTTGGTCCACTTATTTCATAATAGACGGTAACAATCATCAGCTATTGAATTTGTTCGCTTCTCTCGATCTCCCGCGATCTGTCTCTCTATAAAATTCTCAAGCGCTGATGATATTGGCATTCATTTTCTTCATTCATTTTCTTTACTTTCCGTTGGCTTACTTTTTGTAATAAAGCCGGTAACATCAGCGATATTTTAATTGTTTTCGCTTCGCTCTCTCTCGCGATCCGTCTCTCTTTATATTGCTCAAGCGCTATTATTGTTATATTGACTTTCATTTTCTTCATTCATTTCTTTCTTTCCGTTGCTTACTTTTTGTCATGATAGACGGTAGTTACATCAGCCAAATTGATTTTTTTTCGCTTTTCTCGATCTCCTGCAATCTGTCTCTCTTCATAATTCTCAAGCGATGGTGATATTGGAATTCATTTTCTTCATTCATTTCTTTCTTTCCGTTGGCTTACTTATTTCATAATAGACGGTAACATCAGCTATTGAATTTTTTCGCTTCTCTCGATCTCCCGCGATCTGTCTCTCTTTAAGATTCTCAAGCGCTGATGATATTGGCATTCATTTTCTTTACTTTCCGTTGGCTTACTTTTTGTAATAAAGCCGGTAACATCAGCGATATTTTAATTGTTTTCGCTTCGCTCTCTCCCGCGATCCGTCTCTCTTTAAGATTCTCAAGCGCTGATGATATTGGCATTCATTTTCTTCATTCATTTCTTTCTTTCCGTTGGCCCACTTATTTCATAATAGACGGTAACATTTTTCTCGATCTCCTGCAATCTGTCTCTCTTCATAATTCTCAAGCGATGGTGATATTGGAATTCATTTTCTTCATTCATTTCTTTCTTTCCGTTGGCTTACTTATTTCATAATAGACGGTAACATCAGCTATTGAATTTTTTTCGCTTCTCTCGATCTCCCGCGATCTGTCTCTCTTTAAGATTCTCAAGCGCTGATGATATTGGCATTAATTTTCTCTACTTTCCGTTGGCTTACTTTTTGTAATAAAGCCGGTAACATCAGCGATATTTTAATTGTTTTCGCTTCGCTCTCTCTCGCGATCCGTCTCTCTTTATATTGCTCAAGCGCTATTATTGTTATATTGACATTCATTTTCTTCATTCATTTCTTTCTTTCCGTTGCTTACTTTTTGTCATGATAGACGGTAGTTACATCAGCCAAATTGAATTTTTTTCGCTTCTCTCGATCTCCTGCAATCTGTCTCTCTTCATAATTCTCAAGCGATGGTGATATTGGAATTCATTTTCTTCATTCATTTCTTTCTTTCCGGTGGCAAACCTTTTGTCATGAAGCCGTTTACATCAGCGACGTTGAATTGTTTTCGCTTCACTCTCTTTCCCGCGACCTGTCTCTTTTTATATTTTGCAAGTGCTTATTATTGTGATATTAGCATTCATTTTCTTCTTCCATTTCTTTCTTTTCGTTGGCTGACTTTTTGTCATAAATCATAATAGAAGGTAAACATCAGCTAAATTAAATTGTTTTCGCTTCTCTCTCCAGCGATCTGCGTTCATTTTCTTCATTCATTTCTTTCTTTTTGTTGGCTTACTATTTGTCATATAAAATCCGGTAACATTAGCTTAATTGAATTGTTTTCGCTTCTCGATCTCCTGAGACATGTCTCTCTTTATATTTCACAAGCGCTGGTGTTGTAGGCATTCATTTCCTTCATTCATTTCTTTTTTTCCGTTGGCATAATTTGTGTAATGAAAGCCGGTAACAGCGATATTGAAATGTTTTTGCTTCTATCTCTCCTGCAATCTGTCTCAAGCGCCGGTGATATTGACGTTTATTTCCTTCATTCATTTCTTTCTTTCGGAATGCAACGTCTCGTAAATATGCTAATAACACTTATTGTTCGACTTGAGTTCCAAAGTTGCCAGTTGCTGGTACCACATCTAATTTACTTTTCGCAGGTCCATGCTGAAACCAATAATTATTGTCTGAATTCTAGACTAACCCAACTCTCTAGTCTCACCTAAATGTACGCAAGCTCTGTTGATTCAGGGATTAAGTCCTTGATAGCCTTGTATTGACAGAGGGATAAGTTCACCAGCAGATAAGGAAGGGTCTTGTTTACTTAATGATAATGACTATATCAAAGTGCTTAAGCCCAAACTAAAGTCTATGAGACAATTCGCTGATTTTCTCTAACGGAGAGTTTTCGTCATGACACAATAAGTGTACTTAGCCTCTCTGTAGGAATGCAGTCAGGTTATCTGTTTACCTACCCTACATTTCCCTGCATTCTTAACATAAATAAATACGTGTAGCAAACAAAAATCTACATTAGGATTCCCATACTCATAAAAGTGGATGTACAGAAATATATTCCCCTGTTTATTTCTAAAACTAAGCCGAGGACATCATATCATATTTCTTGTTCTGTACTTGGAGCAGTCACGATGAGACTTTAGTGGGCATGCACTTTATTATACCTAATTTTATAGTGTCGGTTTTTTTGTGCATTAAATCAGTTTTGACGATAACATGCACCAGTTATGCAAATTCAATTGATTTTGTATTTTGCTTTGAATTATTTCTTTGGACACAGATTGACAGAGCTGATAGCGAGTACAGAGAGTTAACAGATGCAGACTATGAGAATCTCCTGAAGGAAAAGCTACGATCAGTCAGCATGGAAGCGGAGTCGGAGGATAATGAGGAGGATGATGCGATCTTGGAAAGTGTCAGTCCACGAAGGACCGCTGAAGATCTGCGGGAGGCATCCGCGTACAGCATAGGCAAGGAGAGTGACATGTCAGGACTTACTGTAGACAAGCCTATCACGGTTAGATCCCAAGGATCCCAAGATTTGATGGGTGCAACCCAGCACGGCTCCCGTCCCGAGAGGTCGTACGTCCGTCAGGTCGCGAGTGCGATGCCCGGTACGAGACAGGCACGTTCTAATGACGCGCAATTGAGTGCGCCACCTAGGAGCATGATCAGATCGGCAGGGTCGCAGAGGATACAACCACCTATGGACACTACCGGTCAGAGATTTGGAGCCAGATCTGCTGGCTCACAGAGGGCACTGTCTAGTGCCTCCAGCAGGATTAAGTACTCATTTGACCAGAAGGTGACACCAAGGACTGCCCAAAGTCCGAGACCTAACCTCGCCAGACCCGGACACCTACCTCGCTCCAAGGTGTCCAGTATCAGCACAGGTCCACAAGAAGGTGATTCGGAGTACATCAAGTTCTCACAGCAGATCTTGAAACCGGGCGAAGGCCAAGGCCATAATCCTGGTATGACTGCCATACATCAGTTCCACGACTTGACCTACGGACAATTTGAAAGCATGAGAAATCCGTCCATAAGTAGCATGGATGATGGAGGATCCGTGGACAGCATGAACGTGCATCGAGGAGATCCTCGCCAGGAGAAGGCCCACTATCACGAAGATGGCACCAAGTGCACCTGTTCAGCTGAAGCCAAGCGTGTCATGTCTGCTGCCCTCTCAGCCATGACGCGTGTCTCTGGGGATCACTCGGTCATCAACATTCCGACAGCTCCGATGACTCCATCTGATTCAGACAGGAACTCTCTATCAGACATGGATCCTCTGTCCTCCACGTCCTCATTCCGCAGAGCGTCTTTGGGCGAGGAAGACTGGAAGGAATCGTCCTTTGATCAGAGTGGTTACCATGCCCCTGAATACCAACACCCGGGAACTGAAGGGGATTCCCCCACACCATCCAGGGAGATTGTCATCAACAGACACGATGGTCTTGATTCTCTCGGGATCACACCCCCTCGTTCGGCTGGCAAGAAGCGCACCGTCAAGTTCTCTGACGAGATCGAGGAGCCATTCCCCTTACCGAAAATGCAGGCTTATTTAGCCTGCTTTGAACCTGCGTCTGGCCTGCATTCTTAAATACATGCTTATTATTCTTTTGCATGTTAAATTTTAGCTTGTATTTTGCAAAATCAGTCTTACATGTTTTAGCAGGTTAAATTTTAGCCTGCATTTTGCAAAATCAGTCTTACATGTTTTAGCAGGTTAAATTTTAGCCTGTTATTAGCATGCATTTTGCAAAACACAGTCTTACAGTTTAAGCAGGCTAAATCTCAGCCTGCCGTTTAAAATTAGCATGCGTTTCGCAAAATACAGTTTTAGCAGGTTAAATCTTTAGCATGCCAGATGAGATGCAGTTTAATCTTTAGCATGTAAATTTCTATCATAATTTGTTAAACTTGCAATCTGAAGAAATGTCCTCTGAGCAGGTTTAGAACACAAATTTAACCTGTTATTGCTTTTTACATGTAGCCTGCAGGTTATTTTTCACATGCACGTTTAATGTTATATATCAGGGGTGATTCAAGAGTTTAAACAAAAATAGGTTCATAGAAAGCCGAGCAAGCGAGGTTTCGAGTGCTTGGGGAGGCATCCCAAGACAAAAATCCAATTGAAACCAATTGAACACCAATTTAATTTTCATTTTTTCAATTGGTTTTAATTGGTCTCTGAATGGGACTTTAATAGGACTTCAGTTGGTTTCAAATGGTCAAGTTTAGCCCTATTGGACCAATTGGCCTAGGCCCCATTAGACTTTAATGGGAACTCAATTGGTTTCAATTGGACCAATTGGCCCTATTTTGGACTTCAATTGGTCCAATTCAGTTTCAATTTCAGTTTATTTTCATATTTCACATGTTTATTTCATTACATTTGGCATGTTACATGTTTTGTAATCATTTTTTGGGGGGATGCATTTATACAAACGAACAGAATAATACATAAGACTAAGTTAAATAAAGGAAGAAATATGATGGAGCCTAAAGAGAGAGCAATGCTTTTAGGTCATAGTTATAACATTGATATAGTCTTGTGTTTATTAGATATCGTAATTGGATTAAATTGCAACTTATATGAAGAAAAGATATATTTGAAACCAATTGAAAACCTTACAGTCTATGGGGCTGATTGGTCCAATTGAAGTCCCATTTAAGTCTTATTGGGGCCAATTGGTCCAATTGAAACCATTTGAAATATCTAATGGGGCCAATTGGTCCAATTGAAACCAATTGAAATCCCGATTAGAGTCAAATGGGGCCAATTGGTCCAATTGAAACCAATAAGACCAATAGATCTACCAATAGGAACAATAGGACCAATATAAACCAATAAGACTAATTGAACCCAATGGGACCAATAGAAACCAATAGAAACCTTCATTTATGTTAGCCTGCCTTTTCGATTAGCATGCTAAAATTAACCTGCAATACGTATCTCATGAATATTCATTATTACTTTACGCGTCTCACAGAAAAATACATTTATCATGATTAATTGTTAAGCAACTTATGACAATTAATGCACATATCAATTTTGTGATTGTATTTTTCTTTGGAAATTATTGACCAATAGACTATTTGTCTGATCACACTTACATTCACGTTTTAGCAATAGATATATTGATTATACGATTACAGAATTTACTAACCAATTTAAATAGCATGTATGTTTTCTACGTGTATGAGTCTGTACTTTTACAAAAGTCAATCTTGTATTAACTTCAAATGATCTTTGTGATGGAGTTAGTCTAATGCAATTGAGATTAGAATATTCCTATTGGTGGACACTTGTACTTGCAAATATTGATTATGATGTATCAATTTATCCCTCGTTCCTCTACCCGAGTCGATATACCAATAGAAGTCTTGTACTGATAATGACGGCAATCAAATATCTTTATTTTTGTTAGCCTGCATTTTAGATTAGCATGCTAAAATTAACCTGCATAACTTACATATTTCAGCGTTTTTGCAGGCTAACAAAGCAGGTTAATTTTGCATACTAAAAAAGCAGGGCAATTTTGCAGGCTAATTGAGCAGGTTAAAATGATTTTGCAGGCTAAAATAAGCCTGCTTTCAAAATGTACAGGCTAAATTAAGCCTGCCTAATTTGCATATTTCGGCGTTTTTGCAGGTCAGTGCTTGCTAAGGAATTAGCCTGCTTTTTAGCAGCTATGCAGGCTTGATGCAGGCTATAAGCAGGCCTGCCTTTTCGGTAAGGGGATCGTCCCGTACACCTCGCCGATTTCCACCCCGCGTGATCCTCAACATCCCGGCTCCGCAGAGGGCAGTCTCCACTCTGGCGAATTTGTTCACTCTGACAACCGCCCTGATCTCACAGCTTCCAGCAATATGTCGGGAGAGGCTTCAGGAGAGTTGAACGTACTGAGAGCCAAGATCAAGGCAGATTTGCAGAAAACTCAGGCTGAAACTGAACAAGATCTTAGAGGGATGAAATCTCCAGCAACTGGTGTTTGATCAGGGAGGCATTTCACAAAATTTGTCATCAGTGACAAATGACAGTCTTTTTATAAGCTACTGAAATCCTTGCTTCTGATTGGTTATCAGCACATTTGTCACTGATATTTGTCATTTATCATTGAAAAAGGGCTTAGTGAAACGGGGCCCAGATTGTGCCTTGTTGCCAGTTTTCCTGGTTTATGCCTGATTTCTGGCCCTCACATCTGTCACTTTTCTCAGGCTTTTCATGTTGTTCAAAACATGTGGCTCCTACATGTATTTCTTGTTTTTCAGGCTCTTTGGTTAAAACCAGCTAGTACCGTGTAAACAGTTGAACAAATAAACATCATATTCATGTGTAACATGAGTTTAAATGCCGAGTGGTGCAAGTGAGATTGTATGGAAAAAATTTGTATTAAAAAGTTGTGTTAGGAAATTGCTAGATCACTTAACAGTCCTTTTAGATGAGTGCAGACAATCAAACCGGGTCTTTTTATCTATATTTTGTATAGGAAAATTCCAGGCCTCTGATTAGTCAGAACCGCAGGCACAAAATTCGCTACTGGCTGCCGGGCAGTATAGGTTTTAGGATGCAATGGTTACGCATGGAGTTAACATTAGATACACGCAGTGAGACATGCGCAATGGTCGTTATTAGACGGGTAAATTTTCTTTACCTCTAGAAATAAATACTTTCTAAAAGGCATATTTTGTTAAAATACATCTTTTTTCAGATGCGGTATATGGGATGTGGTATATAAAACAAATATTGAATGCTTAATTATTTGGGTCACAGTTAAAACCATAACTGTTCAGTGATCTGGAGACTGCACTGTATCCCTTAAACTCTGTCACTTTGGGCATTAGTTTTAACCGTGCCCCTCAAAGCATTCAATATTTGTGAACTAATAATGAACAGATTAGTATTTTGGAGAGTGGTTTGTTGGAATGATGATAATATTTGTCTCATTGTCCATGCTAATCTGTCACTAAATTTGGTGTAAAAATTAATTTTTTTCAAGATTAGATTTAGTGGGACGTGTTTCTTTGGGTTAACATAAATGAAGCTACTGAGCAAAATATATTACTGGTAGATATTTAAAGGTAGTACAAGTTTTGGGAAATTTTGAAAATTGGCTGGATAATGATTCTTTACAATTTTAATATATTTGGATGCCCATGTGGATTTATTTTAAGCACTAGAAAATTTAGCTCCTAAAACACTTCTGCTTTTGAGAAGAATTGAATATACAAATTTACTGGTGCTACCTGTAAATTTTGATAAATTTCAAATAGCGCCGTACAATGGTAGCTGCGACCATGAAAATCTCAGAATATGTAGTTGTGATATATAATTTTCAAACGGGAATAACTAAGCAGTCGATTTTAGTCAAGAAACATCGTTTTAAAGCTTAACTCATATCTTGACCTTGAGAGGGAGCTATACAACATATAGAGTTAATTGTTTACATTTTCATAATTTTTAGACTCGATTTCAACCGCGACAACGATCACTAAATATTGTAGGATCGCATATGCTTCCAATATGTTCATTTGAATCAAATTCATGACCCATACCAAAACTTTGTATTACCTTTAAAGAAAATTCACAAAACCAAAGATAACTATTTGCACGAGGTGAATAAGTAGTTGCTCCATGCTTTAAAGAATTCTGTCCATCCACTCACTGTATCCTACAATTTTACTTACATATGTCTATTTAAATTGAATTGTACATATTGGATTTTTACGAAATGGAAGTGCAGCCAAATGCACTAATATGTGAATTTTGACTTAATTGCCTACTTGGATCACGTTCAGGCACGACTTCCAATTATTTTCTGCATTTGCTTGTTACATCAACCATGGCATTTAAATAGACACCTTGATTCAACTTGCCGAAAAGTTATTAGTCTGTTATCGTATAAATCTATGGCATTCATTTATGTTTATTTGCATGAAGAATTGAATCTTATAATGTACATTGACAAAGTTTTTTGATGAACTATTGTAAAAATGTGAAATTCAGTAATTTTTTGTCTTGAACTTGAACAGAGCACAACCAAGCCTAATCATTACTTTGTAAAACAAAAGTGTTTTATCAGGGTTTTCAAACTTCAATCAAGCTATGTTCTGCATTCAATCTTTTATATTTATATATATATATATAATGAAATTTCTGTATCATTAATACTTAATTGTGCTTTGGTCCCTTGTGAAGAACGAGACATATAATTTGTTTGAACTTCGTCCATTTTGATAGTTGTTTTTATATGAATTATTAAGATGTAAAATTTCTTTATGTAGGCCTATGGATTGTTTAAGTAAATGTATATACATTGTGAAATATAATTTATAACATTTTTGTAAACAATCGTTGCAGTAGAATGCAATGAAATGTACATTGTAATTAAAAGTGCTATGAGCATTCATCCTATGCTACCTGCTTTTATTTCTATATTTTTGTAATTTAGACTTTTCAACGAAGTGGTAAAATATGGATATTATGTGGGAACCAAAATCATTGTTGATCAGGATTAGGTCTTAAAATTTAGGTAGCCAGCCCCGATATTAAGTTGGTTTTAATAAAAGCAGAAAAATGAGACAGAAAAATGAGAGAAACAAATTAGTGAAACTTTGAGAAATGCCAATTAAAAATAGAAAACTTGTGAGATTTTGAAGTTGTCATCAGTGAAACACAAATTGGCAACACTGACATATCATGCAAACTCCTTTCCAATTTGCTTTCATACAGGGGTTGTTTACAAATATATTTGTAATACTAATTTCTTACTGGAAACAATAGGTTTTAGAAGTTTTTTAGAACAGATGAGATATTCATATCTTTCCTGTTTTTACTCAACTTTCATTGACCATGTTTCAATCGCTCTCAAATTTAGAAATAGGATGGGCGATATGTAGGCAGGAGGCTTCAGTCCCCCTTGGGGAAAATGTGCCTGTACGGACGTGATGATGATGATTGTTGAAAAAGATGATTAAGATTGTGAAACAGAATATATGATAATGTCAGTGACAGAGCAGCAGCAAGAGGGATCACTCGCACAGCATTGTATCTCCATTAGACAAATATACAAAAACAACTTTTATTTAAGTTCTAACAAACATTTATTCATTCACACACACGTTATGCAAGGGAATTTTCTCTTCTGATGTCCTGCATGGAGGAAAACATACAAAAAGTACTTTTGGCAAAACAGGGATAAAGGGTTATGACTGTGTTTTACCCACATGGTAATAACACTTCCATGTACTGTCTAAATCAGTTTCAGCTGTTCTTTCAAAAATTCTAGTACCATAACAAATTGCATGAAAACATAAAGAGAAATTTAGATATTTATGGGAGACAATTAAAAGTCATATGCTCAAATGCTTGTTAGTGAATGGTTGGTAAAGGGTGCTAATGGAAGGCATGTATGGGAAGGATTTAGGGAAGATCTTGCTTGGTTATCTCAGTATGTATACAATGTATGTCCAATCTAACATACAAATGTTGTAGACAATGCATTATATACAACACAACATGTAAATAGATCATACATGTATTTAATAATCTACCTGAAGGATTGATGAACAGTTACTGATCTTAAACTGATCTTTATAAATAATAATTTCTTTGAACATTGACTAGAAGATAAAGAATATTTCATTACAAACAGATGACGAAATGCATAATATACTGGTACTAGGCAGTAGGCACACATAAGCTCCATTAATACTAAAATCATGTACAAGCTTAATAGAGAACTGGCAAAAATGAGCTCTCCGATAAAAAATATAAAAATACTAACTTAAATCATAACAACTTGGTTAAGTAAGAATTATAGTGGTTTTTGTATCGTGCATCCAAATACATATTACAAAGGATCGTCTATTTTTTCTTTCTCTCTTCTTGTTGGTTTGATTTGGTCTTTCACTGAAGGAACTTTTAGAGTTCTGTATCCATCTTCTTTGATGAGAAACCTTGCCAGCCATGGCTTCGGGTATTAAAGCGGGACCGCACTACTTCAAGCTACTTGCATCATCTATACAACCAACAGTGCCTAAGCGGTACCCGTTGATCCCCCATGGTCCCCTTTTTCTTATGTTAATTGAGAGCTGATTTGACGAGATAACCACCTGACAGTGACCATGCAGGGAGGTCTAATCCCTCCTGGCCAAACTAGTGCAGATAGGCTTTAAAGAACAATCGTGCCTATGTCATAAAAAGTGATATATTCAATCAAAAAAGTTCAAAATATCACAAGGAACATTTTCATGTCCTGTATTAAATACAAACACCGAGAGGATTCGTTCTCAACTAAGAAAAAATAAAAACATATGAGGTACTTGTAGAACATCTTACAACACATACAAAGGATGGAATACAAATTTCCAAGCTGCTTGTTTCAGTAAATATAACCTCTTTCTCTCCTGCTATCAAATTTTCAGTCGAGGGCAGAACATGTCGAGCGTCAGCATATAAATAGTTTCAAGCTTGCTATAAGTATAAAACAAAACATTAAACTCTTAACATAGATTTCTTGTACACTGTGGACTAAGCAGCTTCTATGTGGTATTAAAACCAGAAGCTCACTTTTAGGAACGATAAAGAAAACTCACAAATGAAACAATACTTGTAGATCACTTATATCAAACCATTACACAAAATCTAATTCTAAACTAGATTTTTTTTTCTCGATGAAGTATCCATCAGAAGGCTTATCTACATCCAATACATGAGCTGGATAATGATCATCTTGTTTGCATTAAGAACATCAACAAATACTTTCAACACAAAGTCGTATCTTTCTCACTACGAAATTTACTGGTACTCAAAATTTACAATAGTTGTCAAGTTGCAAGGTACATTTCTTTTCGTAAAAGCTTTAAAATTTGTGACACGTCCAACTCTGCTATTCAAATGTCGTCTGTAGAAAAGTACAGCGAACATAACCACATCCCTACTACCACAATGGAATCTCCCATTCTTTCGATCAACATGAGAGCACGAGTGGCTGCCCTGGTGATTAAGCTACAGATGATCCATACGGGCGAATACAAAATATTACACGTACCCTTTTAATAAATGCTGCTTTGTTTTGGTCATATGTCATAGAGGACGAAGAATGGGATAAACCATTGTGATATTAGGGGTTGGTAGGAGAGAGAGAGAGAGAGAGGGGGGGGGGGACTGCTGAATTATTGCTTTCCAAAGAACTCCTTGCTTTCCTTGACTCCAGGCTTGATTGTATCATCGCCAGGCTTCCAGCCAGCAGGGCACACTGAAAAAGAAGAAACAATAAATAAATAAGTCTTGAGTAAATCAAATCAAAGGCTAAATTGGTCATCTTTTCTTCTTCAAATTGGCAATGATTTAATTCTGCTAATCCAATGATAGCTGACATTATACAAACAATAGGTCTTTGAGACAAATTTCTTTGCAGAAACATTAAGGTTCTGGTTTCAGAGTTATTCAACACAACTTTGTTACACTGAGCCATCCCACATTCTCATTCCTATAATAAACAATCTCACTAATTCTGCTGATTAATAACTGACATTATACAAACAATAGGTCTTTGAGACAAATTTCTTTGCAGAAACATTAAGGTTCTGGTTTCAGAGTTATTCAACACAACTTTGTTACACTGAGCCATCCCACATTCTCATTCCTATAATAAACAATCTCACTAATTCTGCTGATTAATAACTGACATTATACAAACAATAGGTCTTTGAGACAAATTTCTTTGCAGAAACATTAAGGTTCTGGTTTCAGAGTTATTCAACACAACTTTGTTACACTGAGCCATCCCACATTCTCATTCCTATAATAAACAATCTCACTAATTCTGCTGATTAATAACTGACATTATAAAAACAATAGGTCTTTGAGACAAATTTCTTTGCAGAAACATTAAGGTTCTGAATCATAGTTAACAAATCATGATAATTGCATGTAAAGGGTTTCTCTTCATAACAAATGACCCTTTATATTTTTCTTCTATGGTTTTGGTTATTAAAATGAGTCAATTTTTAACAACATCTGAAACAAACAACAGCTGTTGGTGCTCAAATACAACCATTATTTCTAGACGTCTCTATAATTCCCTGGTAGGGGAAATGTTCTGAACGAAAAATGATAAGCCTGTTCTGAACGAAAAATGATAAGCCTATCATTCAGCTGTTCAGAACTTTAACCCAATTTTTGTTACTGATATTGGGTTAAAGAGGAAGTCTTACCTGATAATAAGTTTTTTTTTATTAAAAGCAGAAAAATGAGAGAAACCAATAAGTGATAGGAAATTTTGCTCAAACTTTCACCGACCTGTTTCTCTCAATTGTTTTGCTTTCCTTAAAACCAACTTAATATCAGGGTGGACTTCCCCTTTAGCACTGCATACGTGAACAAGGCTTATGTAGTAGAAAGAAATAAGAATCCATTTACAATCAATATAAAGACGGTTGGTCGTATTTTCTGTCTGCTCTTACCTTCTCCGAATTCGTCTGTGAACTGGAAAGCTTGTACCAGACGAAGCACTTCATCGACGGAACGGCCGACGGGAAGATCGTTGATGGTGATCTGACGTAGGGTGCCCTTGCCATCAATGATGAAAAGACCTCTGAAAAGGGGAAGGAGGTTTATTGCCAATGAAAAAAATCACTTCTAAGAGGAATTTAAGTATTTCAAAATTCAACAGGGTAAACATCTACACTGACATCATACCTGCCAACATTTGAAAATGAGAATTAAGAATTTTTAGCACGGTATGTCTTCGAAAATAAGAAATCTGTACCCTTGACAGGCGTTCGCACATGCAGCGGCCGTGTAACTAGCAATACGCGGTAAATCTGTGCAAAAAAGCGAATACAAATTCGCTGCTCAATCATGCAGCCCTTCAATGCACGCAATACGTGAACTCTCACATCGCGGCATATGATAAAACAAGCTTGATCTGGCTTAAGCAACAACAACAAAAACAAAAAATAAAAACAATTGAAATTTTGAAAAAACAGAATATTCCGGATTTTGGGGTCCTAAAAATCCAGAAAAACAGAATATTCCGGATTATTCGGAAGGGTTGGCAGGTTTGTGACATGTCGGTGAAAATAAAAGGTAAAAATAGCATGTGCTTTCACAGAGGGAATACTTAAAGTTATACAGAAATATAATGTTCTTTTAATTCAACATTTCTTATCATCGTCTCATCTGCAGTCAAATACATGAATAATTATTCAAGTAATTAATGACTTACCGAAATTGCAAACAATATGAGAACTCTTTAAACTCAATTTATACATTTATATATATATAAAGAATAGTCAGTATCAGTCATAATGAAATATTTTTCCTAGGTTCAGCTACAAAAAAAAAAAAAAAAACACACATATTCACACACACACAAATTAGCCATGGCATAGCATAACCACTACATCCATAAATTAGCAGCACCATTTGCGGCTATTCTAAGGATATATAGCAGATACGAACAGGGGTGATGTCTAGTCTATTTATACATACATACCTGAGTGAGATTCCTTCCTTCTCGATCATGATGCCGTAATCCCGGGCAATCTTACCGCTCATGTCAGAGAGGAGGGGGATCTTGAGTTGACCGACTCCACCCATCTTCTTAGTAGTGTTGGTCCTGGAATCAAAGAACGAAAGATAGTATGGACATTAAAGATAAAGTTGAGTTCTGGTCATGCGATTGCATTGTGAAAGAAAAGGTGTGGAATGGATCAGAAAAAGTTGATCCTGTAGCATTTAAGTATTGGTGTGTACTGCAAGGTTCTGGAGTCATCAAAATCATAATAAATTTGGCCCAGTCTTGGTAAAGTAACAAGCACTGTACACATAGCTTCGAGACTGGTTGTTGTTGAAATTGTATTCTCAATGAAAATTAATTTTTTGTTGATGTTTTAATATAAACATTGATGTCAATGATATAAATTATAATAATCATGATAGTAATAATGATAATAACGATAATGATAATGATATTATATTTATTTTTTACAATGTGATGATGGTGTTAATGATTAACAGTAACAATATGTTACTATACCTGTCATGAAATCACAACTTTTAAAAAAATTGTCATGCAATGTTTTTTTTTCTTTCTTTTTTTTCTTTTTTTCTTTTTTTTTCTCTTTCTTCTCCTTTTTTCTTTTTCTTTTTCATTCTTTTTTCTCCCTTTTTCCTCCATTTTCTTCTCATCTATCTTTTCTTTTTAAAGCTTTATTTTAACCAATATCAGGTGCATCTAGTCGGGTGTGGGGAGGAAGGTCTGCGGATCACAGTTATTTGGTTAACTTTTTCCATACCCGGGCAGCTCGACCGGATGCACCTGCTATTGCAATATTTATATACCAGGTATGCTTTCTATTGATTTTTTAATCTCAATTCTTGTTTGTTATATTGTTGTATTATGTGACTTGATTTGCCAAATAAAATAATAATAATAATAGAAATATGTATATGGGACTACACAAATGGTGTTGGGTCAGACACCTTGATTTCCTTATCTTTCTATGCTCGTTACTCAGCCATTATACATTTTCTACCAAAATTGTTTTGCAAATGACATTTATTTGTAATCTTGAACATTTAGTGTAAGTTTTGTTTGATTCTGTGAGAATTTATTTTCTTTTTTTTACCAGAGCTCAAGCTTATCTTTAACATCAAAACAAGATGGAAGGAGGGGTCAGCAAGTCATACCAACTTAGATTTATATTTAACTACATGAACATTCCAGAGATGCCAACTTTTGGAAAACAAAAATAGGGAGGATTTGTAACCGACACCACATAAAGTGCGCATAGCGCACATGTCGAGCGCGTAGCGCCCGACCCATGCGGCCGGGGTCCAGGGCCTGCTTTAGGGCCCTGGAAGCTCTGGGGTTCTAGATGATCTCTGGTGCAATCTGAGCCTTATTTCGCAGCATTTTACATGTGTATTTAGTTAAATAATTCCCACTTTTTTTAAAAATAAATTACAAATTGTACAAAATGCATGATAAATTCCTTTCAGACTTCCGAATACACAGGTACTTGATACTGTTTCGGTCTTATACTTCTGAGACCATTTCTTGGTCTTCTTTTGCTGATTTTCCGCCATTTGGATTCTGTGTCAATATCCATGCATTGGTTACAGCGATCCATATGCTGAAACAATCTTTTGCTACTTTGTCTTTTAACATAGTGGAAATACTACATGCTAAAGTTAACAGACGATATTTCTCATTCAATTCACAGATATATATACTGGGGGAAAGAAAAAAAAAAAAAAAAAAAAAAAAAAAAAAAAATCGTTTTTTTTTTTTTTTTTTTTTTTTAAATCGGGAGGATAAGGATGGAAATCGTAAGGTCGGGAGTTGGGGTGAATTATCGGGAGCCTCCCGATGAAATCGGGAGGGTTGGCATCTCTGACATTCAGTGCACATTACTTTGGTCTGTTATAAATCATCTTCTATCATTACTACTAGAACTGAAGATTACCTGTCTCCACTTCCACCTTCATGTGTATCTTTAGTCCACATTCTCTGTTTTCAAAATGTTGTTTTTTCTTCAATCATCCGTTTTCCCTTCCTTACAGTACGCCAATTCCACACAGAGCGCGATGTCTCCACAAGTTGCGCAATCAAAAACATTGACAAAAAATTGTGAATGAAAAGACTCCGTATTAGCGTTGAGGGTGTTTGATTTTTGCAGCGGATTGGGCGCACGACACAGAAACAGTCCAGGCCGAGGACTAATTATGTATCTTCAGAGAGACAAGCAAATATAATGTTAAAGGTACTATGTCCCATTTGCAGACCCAAAAAATGAAAAAGTTAAATTCCAACTGCATTTGAAAGATAATACTTATTTAGAACTTCCCTAAAAAAGGTGGGGCTTGAAAATGTCTTCAAGTGGGAAAATAATGACTATTAGTTGTCAAATCGACTTTAGGGCTATAGAGCCCAAAAGTAATAGTCTTGATTTTCAGACAATTGTACCGAATGCTCATCAATTTTATGCTACGCAAAGATTCAATCAGTTTAATCTTGGCCATCACAAGAAGTGGGTTATTGATGTAGACAAATGCTCATGTACCCTTTACAACTCTTTTCATGTATGTAACTTATTACCAAAGAAGAAAAAAGCCAGTCAGTCACTCAATAGTGTCTGACTGTGAAGTCTAGCAAGTAAACGGGTTTCCTTGCATAATTTGAATATGAGGACACTGCTAACGTTTAAATTTCACAGATAGGACATACATGACATATTCATAATTCCTGCAAAGTTCTACAGAATTTGAGGTTGGCTGCAAAAGGGACATAGTACCTTTAAAGGGACATATAGATGCAAATTAATGGAAGGAAAATTCAAGGCGTACATTACGTGTACAAACCAAGCTAGTCATTGAAAGGATGTGAGGTTGCATCTCTTTAAAAATCAAATATTTGAACTATTTTGAACTCCACCAAGTGTCTGCATGGTGACACAGGAGCAGCTGGGTTACTACAAATACCGGTCGGTAGACCTTATCAAAATGGTGAGAAATAATTGATTATGTGACCTTGGACTGGACCAGACATTGTAGCAGGCTGAACTGAAATTACATCATTTTGATATATTTTCAGTAGGGGCATTTACACTGTCATCCAAACACGCCAAAAAATGCCAAACCGGAGCCTGGCCGCGATGTTACCAAGGGCAACTACGCATTACCGGCAGAAATGCCAATTCCAAAACATTCCAAATCGAAGTGTGATCTTTTGGCGTGTTTTGGCGTGTTTTGGCGTGTTTGGCAAGTATAAACTCGCGGTTGTAACATCACGATGTTAGGTGACGTAACTTCAGGAGCGGAGCTAGATGTCGTCCTTAAAGAAAATGATAGAACGATATATACAAAGAATAACATAAGAGAAGGTGATAGAAGGAAGAAACAAATAATAACATAAGGAATAACATAAGGAAAGACAGAAAGAGAAAGTGATAGAAGGAAGAAAAAAATAATAACATAAGGAATAACATAAGGAAAGACAGAAAGAGAAAGTGATAGAATGATAAAAACAAAGAATAACATAAGGAAATACAGAAAGAGGGAGTGATAGAATGATAAAAAAAAGAATAACATAAGAGAAGGTGATAGAAGGAAGAAATAAAGAATAACATAAGGAAACACAAAAAGAGGGAGTGATAGAATGATAAAAAACAAAGAATAACATGAGAGAAGGTGATAGAAGGAAGAAACAATGAATAACATAAGGAAATACAGAAAGAGGGAGTGATAGAATGATAAAAAACAAAGAATAACATAAGAGAAGGTGATAGAAGGAAGAAATAAAGAATAACATAAGGAAACACAAAAAGAGGGAGTGATAGAATGATAAAAAACAAAGAATAACATAAGAGAAGGTGATAGAAGGCAGAAACAAAGAATAAAATAAGGAAACACAGAAAGAGGAAGTGATAGAATGATAAAAAAACAAAGAATAACATAAGAGAAGGTGATACAAAAGGAAGAAACAAAGAATAACATAAGGAAAGACAGAAAGAGAAAGTGATAGAATGATTAAAAAAACAAAGAATAACATAAGAGAAGGTGATAAAATGAATGAATGCAGAATAACATAAGCAAACACAGAAAGAGGAAGTGATAGAATGATAAAAAAACAAAGAATAACAAAAGAGAAGGTGATACAAAAGGAAGAAACAAAGAATAACATAAGGAAAGACAGAAAGAGAAAGTGATAGAATGATTAAAAAAACAAAGAATAACATAAGAGAAGGTGATAAAATGAATGAATGCAGAATAACATAAGCAAACACAGAAAGAGAAGGTGATAGAAGGAAGTGATAAAGAATAACATAAGAGAAGGTGATAGAAGGAAAAACAAGGAATAACAAGGACAGATAGAAAGAGAAAAAGTGTTTGCATCGGAGTGCCGCGCATGCGCATTACCAACTGAAACACGCCAAAACATCACTGAGCTTTTCAGTCGGTAATGTTTCCGCACAAGTGTAAACGGGTGCGCGAAACATCGCGACTTTTCAAAATGAGGTATTTGACAGTATAAATGCGCCTACTGTAAGCCATTGCCTACCACCCTTGTGCGACCAAAAAAGGGACCATGATGGGAAAAAAAAGGAATTCATTTAAACGAAACTTACAACTACGCGCGACACACTTCCAATGCAGAAATGTCCATTCCTCATGCTGATTTTTACAAGTAGGTATTTTTTTGTTGTTATTTTGGTATTATCGGCGTTTCATTCTTTTGGAGAATATTTTTCTCTTCAAGTATGTTTTCGAGTATGTTTTAACCTTAGTTTTCTATTGAATTTGTAATCAAATCAACATTTTAGGGCAGTTGTTTGACGTACGGTAGGTAAAAAAAAAAAGTATATATATATATATATATACAGTGCGTCCCAGAAAAAACGAAACCGAGAAGTATCGATGTTTTATCATAACTTAATCACAACCATAATTAATGAATGATACATATTTTGAAAGCTTTGAGTCTCCTCTTTCAGTTGATGATACTCAGATGATGCATATTTCACGCATGAGTGATTAAAAGCAATTTGAAGGAAGGAAACCAAAAAGGCATTTGGCGGGCGGTATCTGAATTTCGAAGAAAAATTCACATTTCTAGAAAATTGAGTTTCTGCCCTTTCATATGACACCTCAATCAGGAAAAATGAGCGAGGAATAACAAAGTTTTGTTTGTTTAAATTAGCCCTTACATTTTCATAATTTTAACAAACGAATTCGTTTTTACTGGGTGCCTGCCGTAGCAAAAAGCAGATTTGACAAAAGACTTAACTCCGTTTCGTTGACAATCAGCCATGCATGAAGACTCTCGTCTACGGTTGATTGTCAACGAAACGGAGTTAAGTCTTTTTTTAATTTCGTTTATTGAAAAGGCAGGCAGCCAGTGAAAACGAATTCGTTTAATAAAATTATGGAAATGCAAGCACTACTTTAAACAAACAGAAATTTGTCATTCCTCGCTCATTTTTCCTGATTGAGGTGTCATATGAAAGGGCAGAAACACAACTTTCTAGACATGTTAATTTTTCTTCGAAATTCAGATACCGCCCGCCAAATGTCTTTTTGGTTTCCTTCCTTCAAATTGCTTTTAATCACTCATGCGTGAAATATGCATCATCTGAGTAGCATCACATAAAAGAGGAGACTCTAAGCTTTCAAAATATGTATCATTCATTAATTATAGTTGTGATTCAGTTATGATAGAACATCGATACTTCTCGGTTTCGTTTTTTCTGGGACGCACTGTATAACAATTTTAAATAACGTCTTTTATGATGAAAAAACGTACTACCGTAATTTGGAGGAAAACACAGAATAATTCCGGGAAAAACGTAATGGTTGAGAGCTCTGCTAACCCATTGCCTACTGGAGTATTAAGCCTATGGGAATGTGAGAATCCAGTTGTCAGTGGGTTAATGAAGAGATATAAAACCACTGAAAGTTTATGCTGGCTGTACAGAAAACTTAGGATGGGGTGTAAAGAAGCAATTAACAATTAACTTTCCACTATACCGTATTTGCCGGTGTAAAGGCCGCAGTATTTTTGGAAGAGACAATATCAAAAAGTCGGGGTGCGGCCTTTACGACCAAAGAGTAAAAAAAAAAAAAAAAACGTAAGTCAAAACCAGCACAAATTTACCCATATGGGACTACAAACGGTAAAATAACTATACCACTATCAGAGCTGCCAACCTTGTGCGACCAAAAAAAGGAATCATGATGGCAAAAAAAAGGAATTTCAAGCAAAAAAAAGGAATTCATAAAAACGAAACTTACAACCACGCGTGACACACTTCCAATGCAGAAACGTTCATTCATCATGCTGTTTTTTCCATACAAGGTGGTTATTTTGGTATTATCAGCTTTTTATTCTTTTTTAGAATATTTGTCTTCAACTATGTTTTTAATTTAGTTTCTATTGAATTTGTGATCAAATCACCATTTTAGGGCAGTTGTTTGACGTGCGGTATGTTTTAAAAAAAAAAAAAAAAAAAAAAATGATTAAAAAAACATATTTTATGAAGAAAAAACGTAATACCGTAATTTGGAGGGAAAAACAGAGTAATTCCGGCAAAATCGGAATGGTTGGCAGCTCTGCACTATGGTACAGGACATTTTCAAACATCTTACCGACAATTTTATCTTTCATTGTTGACATGAAGACGAAAATAACTTCCTAAAACAACATTTGCCGATATATATCTTGATCTAAGTTTGTGCCAATGCATTGCAAAAGTCAAGGAAGGGACCGTTTAACGGACCTGCCGGGAAGCATCCATCCGAAGTCGCCATTTTGTTTTTCCATTTCATGCCATTTCGCATTACACCGTACATTGTGGTAGGGGTATATCGGACACCAAATCTGCCTGCGATCACTTTTTTAGCTAAACTTCCGGTAAATTATAAGAATATTGATGAATTTGGTATCAGTTTGTAAAAAAAAATAGTGTTGTAATCTCTTTTTTTGTTTTAATGAAAGTGAAACCAAGTTGTGTCTTGGTTTTCAGTTGTGATTCTAATTCTGAATCTGCCACTCAAAATGAAGATCCTTATCACGCCTGGATCTGATGGGTTTCTTTTTTAATCGTAGCAAGAAAAAGTTAAAAGTTTAAATACCACCTACCTGTTAAATGAAGAGTTAAGTTGCAGGCACTACAATTATGTACCAGTTATTACATGCAAGATTTCTGCAATTTTAATGGTTCTATGAAATCCAATTGTACTAAAAAAAAAAATAATAATAATTTAAGATTGAGGGTCATATACATTTCATTTCATTTCATTTATTTTCCACATTAAGAACCAGAAGAATATACAAGGTAAGAAAATACATTTTATACATTTGACACATAGAGCAAATGAAAAACAGATACATAAGCATAAAAGAACAATGAAAATCTACATCAGTTAACAAACATCAACATTAAAACATAAATGGTAAGTAATGTAGATGGGGCTAGAAAAAGCGAAGCTTATCGAGTCTAGCCCCGGTAGCAATGAAGGGGAAGTCCACCCTGAGAATGTGTGTGGCCAAGTAAAGGCGGAGTAAACCCATCCTCAGGGTGGACTCTCCCTTCAAATGTCTGGTTTTATAATTAGATTAAATTGACCCGATGAAAACATAATTGCGATTTGAAACGTAATAATGATTATTTTTTAGATTGATATGACTATTTAGAATTGCAAAGGTATTTTTTATATTTTATGGCTGTAATTATATGAAAAGAGTTTGGTGTAGTTGTAATTTTGGACCTTCAAAAGATTTAACAGTTTAAAATGTTGAATGATCGAAGGGAAACTACACCATGCAGGAGGAAGGCTTTTACATGTGAATATACATCGGTGTCTCCAAGACTCTCATACCCTTTTCTAACTGCACTGATTTTCATCGGATGCATCCGGACGCATCCGATGAAACGGCCAGTATGAAAGCAACAGAGGAGAAAAATGCGATTAAATAGCCGATGAAAAAAAGTGAAATAGGCAATTAAATTCTCCTGCTCAAAAGCAGAAGAAATTCTCATTCTATCGGTGTGACACCGATGAAACGGCCAGTATGAAAGCTTTCGGGAGAAAAAGGCGATTAAAACAGCGATTAAAATGGTCAAAGGTCGCAGTGTACGCGCGCTTTTTCGTAACCAGCTTTGTTTGTTGACTTATGGTTGAACATGCTGCATGCTAGCTAGATGGAGCGCGGGCTTAATAATTACGCAATAATTCTTCACTTCCGGCATGGGCTCGCCACAGCGAGAGAATTTCATCGGCAGTTAGAAAGCGACGGGGGAAACTGCGGTTTCACCTTTGTTTACATAAGGAAAATTCAATCGGTATTTTCATCGGTGTGATTCCGATAAAAGCCAGTTTGAAAGCAGTATCAGAGAGATTCTTCTCTCTTGGAAGCAAGCAAACATTCTGTGGAAGCACATGTAAAAACCAATACCGGTACATACAATATGTAAGAAATACCCGAGGGTGATTTGGGGGACTTTTATAGGGGGCGGTAAGTTTTAGTTTTTTCTTCAAGATTCTGTAGGCAGCAAGCCAGGTCCGTGTTCAAAAACCCACACAAGGAAGGGCTTTTATTTTACTGCGAGGTGCAGTTGAAGGCGCCGATTTGTGCTTATGAACTTGTCACAAATAGTTGTAACAATGTCGTTTTTAAAACTAAAGATGACAGACAAATTTTCCTCCAAGTCCAAACAGAAATCCGGCCAAACCAGCCAAAAAAATACACGGGGCGGATGGCGGATTCGCCCCGGAAACACCATAAACAGCCCCCGAAATAGGCTTAAAATCAGATTTCGGGGGCGACATCAAAAAGTGAAATGATCTCAAATCGCCCCCGTAACGATTACGAGCGGACGCGCGCTCTCTTCTAGCTTCGTATTCATTGTGTGCATTTCTTGGTCCGTGCGCTGAATCTCCGTGTAAAATTGTATACACAAAAGTCGGTCGTGAAAAAACTCCAACCATATTCTATACCTTACTTAGCTTACCATGTCGCACGCAAGTACGCCAAAACACGTACATTTTCGTAGTTGCGAGATCGAGACGGAGCGTAGGGGTCGAGCTTGGCGGTCGATTTTGTTTTGGTAGATCATATAAGCTGAACCTAGACCTAAACATCACGAAACTGCAATCAATTTCCATCACGAATTCACGATTGCCGCAATTTTATAAAGTTTCCATAAATAGAGGTATGAAATTAAAGCCTTTTTTTTTGTGATTATTCTCGCCAAGTTTACGTAATTTTGATAATCATTTCTTCAAAGTAAAGAAAATCAGACAAAATCACTGTGACTGACACGCATACAATACAGTGCATTGCCGCTGTGCGGTGTGTGTGTGTTGAGCTGAGCTGCAGTTAACTCCAGGAAGCTCTAACACCGGCACCGCAGGCGTCCGACGCCTGCGGCGCCGGTGTTGGAGCTTCCTGGAGTTACGCTGCAGTTACGCTGCAGTGTGTGTGAGTTGAGCTGAGCTAGCTGAGCTCGAGTCGAAGAGATTTGACACTTTGAAATTGTTATCTGTTGGTTTGCATCATTATTGCCGCGATTTCAAATCAATATAGTTTTGTGAATAGATGTACGAAACCTGAGCTTAAAATTAGTAAAAGTATTACTAATGAGACAATGTCTACGTTTTTAAACGACTGTCTGATTTTCTTGTGAAAATTTTACTTTGAAAAATGATTTTCGAAATTCATCATGGCCAGAAATAATCACAATCTAGGGTATATTATGTTACAGTTCTTGCATCAAATCAATGCATGAAAACTTAGTTATTGAACTAGAAAAAGGGGTTTCTTTTTTAATAGGCAATTATGAAGCAGGAAGCCCGAAACCTTAGCCTACTGAACAAATCTCAACAAACTGTAGGCCTATCCTTTTATGAATTAATGAAAAAGTAGCCCCTGAAAAAAGAGCCCCCGAAATGGAAAAAAGAGCCCCCGAAAGTTGAAAAAGTAGCCCCCGAAAATTTCCCAAAAATTTGATATGGAGCCCCCGAAATGAAAAACTTAATTTTTTGCCTGGGCCAAACAGATAGTGTTGTTTTAGTTTCCGAGTGGTGAGTCAACACACTGTGTATGACTGAGTTGGGAGACATTGCCAGGTGGAGGGGCATATTAAAATTGACACTTTAAAAAAAAAAAAAAAAAAAAAAAAAAAAAATTGTTTGTACCTGTGTATAATCGTTTGTACCCGTGTATAATTTTTTACGGCGGGAAAAAGGAGCATCTTATACACAGAGATTTACGATACTTACCATGCTAAATGACTGAAGTGGGAGTCGCAGGATGCAGCGAGAACCTCGCATCCAATTTTTCTGAATTCATCCGACCTGTCGCTGAAGGCTAGGATCTCTGTCGGGCAAACAAAGGTGCTGGAAAGAGAGAGGGATAAGAAAGGATGAAATCATAATGTAGGTATTTATCTTGCCAACTGACATGTATATGTTTATGTATCCATGCCCCTTCTACAAGCATATATTCTAAGCTTATGATAACTCACAGTTTCAGATACAGACACGTGGGAGCCCAAAATCAGGAGTCAGGAGTCAGGAAATGTTTTTACATAGTACTCATGCATACAAAAGTTCAATCCAGGGGGGGGGGGGGGCGTTTCACAAAACTTGTCAGTGACAAATGACAGTTTTTGTTATAAGCTACTGAAATCCTTGCTTCTGATTGGTTATCAGCAGATTTGTCACTGATTTTTGTCATTTGTCATTGTAAAAAGGCTTTGTGAAACAGGCCGCAGATCTCCTCTTCCATAAAAGTAAGTGTGGAGCCCTGTATCACCCTATGTACAATTGTACATGTATTTATTCAATCAATTTTCAATTTAGAAAAATATGTATGTTTTGATTAATAGCAGAGAAAAAACATGGTCATGAAAATGAAAGTTTGAGGATTATTATAGTATTAATGACTGCTTTGAGAGAAATAGTTGTTTTATTACACTCAAGGGAAGGTTAGAATTGTGCTATTCCCCGAGGCTTGCCGAGGGGAATAGCCCAATTGTAACCTTCCCGAGAGCGTATGAAAACAACTATTTCTCGAATATTAAAGCAGTCATTAATACTTTTATATGCCGAAAAAAAATAGACTAAAAAATAAAAAATAAAAAATATTTTTCATTTTTGCCGAAGACGGGATTCGAACTCTTGCGTACAACAAGAGGTGTATGGAAAAACCAACGTATAGACCACTCAGCTATCAGGCGCCGTTAACATGCTTGGCAGTTTTCTCCAATATATACATTAAAATGGATTAAAAACAGCTCCGCGTGAGGATGCTTCGCAAAAGCTCCATGAAACGGACCCTTCTTTTACTTTTGCAATGCATATTGGCACGAACTTAGATCAAGATCTATCGGCAGATGTTGTTTTTTTGTTTTTGAGAGTTTATTTTCGTCTTCATGTCAACAATGCAAGATAAAATTGTCGGTAAGATCGATCGAGATTCAATTGTATTGAAATTGCCGACCAATTTTTCGCACACATAAGGTATTCTCCATCGCTCAAACCATTTTTTAACATGTAAACCTATGGGGTAACCATGGAGACTGACTTATTTTTTTAATAACCATGGTTATTAAAAATATTGAAATGTTTTAAGCATGGTTACCGAGAATTTTACAGGAACAGTTGAAGTTTATGAATGCAATTTCGATCAGATGGCTGGATTACTTAAGTGAGGTATATAATATTTGATAAAGGACAAACAGTTACAGCTTGCCCAGCTAGATGAAGATGACAAAATATTTTAGCAACTCCATATTCCATCTAAAACCTGTGTTGTCACCAGTTTTGCGAACAGATTTTGCGACAAGGAAGTCAGTGATAATTCCTATATTTTTGGTTGCTTTTGTTCAAATCTAACTCTGGGAGAAGGCACACCAATTAAGTGTTGAATAAACAATGGCTATGCCATAAAACATCTAGGCAAAAATATTATGACTGACTCAACAATACACATTTACAAGCAGCCATCATAAATCTTTTAAGAGCAGTCCATTTCACTTGCCAGCGCAAAATACTTCCACTGCCAATCTCCTCTTTATGGATTAATTTCAATTCCCTTTCTCATTAAAAAAACACTCACCAATTGCCACCAGTGTTGACAACTGACAATGATCTGTTTGAGTACCTTAATTGAAAAGGGCAAAAACCCTTATTGATAAAAGCAAAAACCTTAATTGAAACTACATTGATTGCCCTAAACTGAATACAGTGGATTAGCTCTCCCATTTTAATTAGAAAATTTCAATTTCCCATGCCGATACTTTTGTTTAAAGACTATCAGATATCACCTAAACAGGATTTCTCTTGGATTGCCTTCATATTCCTACATGAAATATTACAAAAATAGAGTAGAAGGTATCTTGAGGAGAACAGAAAGAGCCATGATGGGTAGTGTGACAATGTCCAATGGAAAGAACACTGGTGGAAAGGATGGGTCTGGAAGAAACTGTGGTGGAAGTGGTAAAGAGAAGTGGATTGAGATGGATAGGTCATGTCCCATTTTCCTTTTTTTTGTATCTTTCTTTCTTTTTGTCTTCTACTATTTTCTTCCCTTTTTCCTTTTTTCCAAAAAAAAAATCTATAATTTCTTACCTGCCTATTTGTTTCTATTTATTGATTTTCTAAGCATACTTTGTTCATGTGATATTGTAAAACAGCATCTGAGGAACTAACACTTCAACCAGCTCTGCTTCTAGTTAGTTCCTCTTTTCTCATGCTTTTCTTCTACTATATTTGTTGTTTCATTGCATATTTTTGTAATATAATTACCGGTATTCATTGTATTATGTTTTGCATGAGAAATAAAAATCATTTGAATATGTGTTGAGGGAAGATGCTGAAGGTGTGTAAAGAGCATGGGAACTGGAAGTGGATGGCGTTTATATAGGGGGAAAGGAAGACCAAAGATTTCATAGAAACGTATGGTGAAGAAAGAAAGCAGTAAGGTTGGTCTGATTGAGGAGGATGCTGGAGACAAGAAGAAGTGGAGGAAGGGAGTGTCTTTGTGGCGCTAAAGTCTGTAGCACCTCGTTAGAGGGAAAATGCTGACTTTCACATTTTTAATAAATGAAAATGATGACGAAGACAAACAAGTTTGGCCAAATTTTGAATGAAAAATATTTGCTTGTTCATGGTTCATGATAAAAACACAATTTTATCAAAAAATCATTATTTGTGAGAAAAGCAATTGTCTTTTGGAAGGTGTGAAACTGTCCTTCCTTTCTTTCCCACAAAGCTACACTGTAGGAAGGTCTGGACTGATTGATTAATCAATTCAAATTGTGACAACTCTTGCCGCTGGGTGTCAACGTGGGCTCTTCTCAACTACCCTGTGCTTGTCACTTAGGTACATTTGCCATCAAATTAGCTGTGTTATCAAAGGTAATCTGAAGTTCTGTAAAAGCTGGCTTAAAGACAAAGTTCAGTTCTGGTCATGCGATTGCATTGTGAAATAAACGGTGTGGAAGCGATCAAAATAAATTGATCATGTAGCATTTAAAGGTAATACAAAGTTTTGGAAAATTCTATAAAATTTTGATATATTTGGATATATTTGGATGCCCCTGCTGATGTATTATAAACAAAATGTCTCCCCAGAAAATAAAACAAATTACATTTATATCGATTCTTTTAATTGACATCTGGCCAAGACGTTAAAAAAAACGTCTACATCACACTGTACCTTACAATATGGATTGTCTAGCATTTTCTGCAGTGTCAACATTTTGAAATCATTAA
Source organism: Strongylocentrotus droebachiensis (assembly GCA_035222895.1). Lineage (NCBI taxonomy): Eukaryota > Metazoa > Echinodermata > Echinoidea > Camarodonta > Strongylocentrotidae > Strongylocentrotus > Strongylocentrotus droebachiensis. Next base: position 53,211 of record JAVYIG010001866.1, read on the forward strand.
TATGAAAATCATCTGTTGATGAATCGCCCATATATTATTATCCATTATTGATTTTGTATGCATAACAGGTGCTGACTAATGTAAACAAAAGCACTGTTTGAAATGCAATAGCTTTTTTAAATTTAAACTGTACATCTACTAGTAACGGCATTACATTATCATTATTTCATTTAAAATGTTGTAACACATTTTCTTTTCTTTTTCTACATCATTAAAGTTCTTCCATTTACCTTTATTTCTATTAGATTGTATTATGATGAATACCTTTATTACCGCCTTGTTTTCTGTCATAGTTTGAGATTTACCGGTAATATAAAACACAGTTCTTTCCTACATCTCTGTACATCTGACCACCACAAACACTCAATTTTCCTTTTATTTATTTCTCTTTCCGGCTAATTAAATAACCAATGCTGCTATTACTTAATTGATTGGATAGATCTCTAGGTTGACATAAAAATGAATTTTCACTAAGTTCATTAAAAAGAAACGAAATTGACCCTGGCTTTCTGACAGGTCTAATCTGATAAATCCATCATACGTTGCACTCAAACTAGTCATGTTTGTGTCACTGTAAGAGGGCCATGCTATAAGTAAAGTGCAGAGACAAACCGAAATTAGATCCTGTACCATGCCACCTTCATACTAACGGTCTGTATGGGTCGACCGTGGATCAAGGATTCTACAATTAATCCAGACCCCAAATTAGGTGCATTTTACCATTCCTACATCCGTTAGCAACACCCTGATAACTACCACTCTTAGGCAAACCTTTGACAATGCTCCAAGCTTTAGAACAATTTTTTTAAAATGTGTATCCATCCATACTACAGTGGAAACTCGTTATAACAAGGTCCTTGGAACCATGGAAATTACCTTGTTAAATATCAAGAATCTTGTTATATCGGGGTGAAAAAACATAAGAATATAAAGATCTGGGACCAGTAAAATCACCTTGTAATATACATGTATAACAGAAACCTTGTTATATCAGAGCTCCTTATAGAGGTTCCACTGTATCACAAAAGATGCAGTGACCCTACAAGGAAATGTTTGGGACCAGATAGGGATAGCTAGTGTCTGTGAACAACATATTTCCTATTTAAAGATAACCCGTTTCCTTCACAGACTAGCTCCACACTCACGCCTTAAGACAATGATCGGTAAGCCTGTCTTCATCAGCTCGAGTTTGCCAAATAACCCAATATTTTCAGACATGGAATATTATCCCGAAGCTCGAAATTGCGTCTTCACCAGACCTCATCACAAACTAGCTCGGACGTGCGCAAACAAGCCCGCTATTCCCCAAATAGCGGGATATTTTGGAGACAAGACCAATATTTTTCTGGATATTATCTCGACCAAATATCCCACTAATTGCAACTGTGTGCTGATGAAGACCCAAATTAACTGGTTAATATGAGATAGGGATAGTTAGAATAGCGGGTTATTTGGCAAATACAAGCTAATGAAGACAGGCCTAAAGAGTGGAGTGTAATAAAAAGTGGAGCTAACTGTTAGTTTCATACTTGCATTATGATGCAGACAAGCCTTTTATTAAGTCAAAGCAGACCGGGAGCCAAATATCTGAAAAAGCGGCTCCCGGTCCTTAATTTTTTTAGAGAACTGGGAGCCGTTTTCCAGGACCAGGAGCCGTTTCCAAAATTGATGAAAATATGTATTCTTTTAAATTATTTGTTAAACGTTACCTTTTATTTATACATACGGTAGTTTAATTTCTACAGTTTACATTTTGAGCACTCTTATATTAAATCACTCATACCTTGGATAAATCTGTCATATGTAGTTGTTGTAGTTCATGTTTAATACTATTTTCATGCCGTTAAATGTCAAAAATTGAAAAATGTTAGGAAGGGAGGAATTAAATTATTTTTATAAAAAAAAATACTTAAGAAAAACCATCTATAATGACAATGCAGAGCTGCCAACCTGTCACTTTAAAAAAACATATTACCGGTATTCAGCTTGAAAAAGCATATTTTAGGTGAAAAAAAAAGATTTTGCCTGTTTAACAGGTTTGTTATTTAGACCTGTCACTTAAAAAAAAAAAAAAAAAAAAAAAAAAAAGATTTGTTAAATATATTTACCTATTTGATCAAAAAAATCCATTATTTAAAACATCACAGAATTTTAGTCAATGAGTACGAGGGCCGCTGAATCAAGGCAAGTCTGGAGTTGCAATCAACTTTGTACATAAAGTCAATGCATCAGCAGGTCCGGTGTTCTGTTTTTCATTTGGCTTTTTGAAGATACCATTAAATCCGAAGGGCATGCGATAGGCAAAAAAACTGGCAACAAAATCGCTGATTTCTTGATTTTTAGCGCTATTTTGATGAAACTGTTTCTTAAACCTGGGCTAAACCCCCGTGAGCTTTGGAAATATGACTCCGATTCCGCATTTTTGACGGCAAAATTTGGCTTTTGGGATGGATTTTTGGAAGTTACATCGAGACTTTCTTGTACTCACACTGTGTGTGTAGTGCAGTACAGCACTGATGTCATGTGTGTGTGTATGCATGGCTTGGGGAAATGCGCTCGTCTTAGCTTTGAGTGGTGTACATCCCCTGTATTGTGTGCTCCGTACTCCGCTAGGAGTAGGAGATAGCGGCCGCTCGTATTAGTGCTGCAATTGTTTCTGGGCGATTTTAATTAGGATTCTCATTATGTAATGATTTGTTAGGGTTCATTCAGTCCATGTTTAACTCGTATCAAGTAAGTTTTTGTCACATTTGTGAACATTTAGTGCTAGACATGTGGAAGTTTATGAAACAGAAAATGTTAATTCTCCCAGACCGGGCGCCAGAAATAAAAATGAACCGGCGCCCGGTACTCATTTTCCCCGTCTTACCGGGCGCCAAAAGTCAGGGACCGTAGGGTAAAAATCGCCCGGCGCCCGGTTAATAAAAGGCTTGGATGCAGAATAAGTAAGAACTTGATCTACAAAATCTCAATATGAAAGTGATATAAGACAAGGGGCTCCATCTCCATGATGTTCTATTGTTAGCATTCAGTGTAGTTTCTGCAAATACTGATTTGCATGTATAGAAATGTATGAAGTGCATTACTGTAACCTGGGGAGTGTTTCACAAAGACTAAGTTGGGCTTAACTATGGTACTGTTCATGCCACTGGTTGCTCTGACCATTGGTCTTTTAATAATGATCTTTAGATAACATATTTTCCTTAGAAGGAAAATATAATAATTAAATATCAAAGAATGTAAATTCTGTAGATTTTTGACAACGATTTGTACATACATCCCTTGAGAAACCAATGCCAGGAATTTTTAGAGGAACTAGTGGCATTAACGGCCTGCCATAGCTACATGTACATTAAGTCCAACCTAAAGTCGATCTTAGTCTTTGTGAAACACCCCCCTAGTCTCCTGCATGGAAAGGAGCTCCTGAGTGGCATGGCATAAAGCAAATGTAGGAAAGTAGATGCTACCTTGCGATTTAATTATCATCCTGTTTTATTGCTGAGTAAAATTGGGGCAACCAAAACAAATCTGGGAAAATTATACATAATTCACTAGATTCAATTCATCGGTAATGGCAAATACATGTACAGGTTTTAAAAAAACAGATGGACAAGTTTCATGCATACATGTACATAATCAAATACTCGCTTGCTGATTTTTATCACAATATTTTTCTGAACTCGGTCCAATTCAAGTGATATTGGGAAAGAGATCATGTTACTGCACCAATTCATTACATCCGTTCTCATTAATTCAGCATCTGAACATCCTTGATGATAATTGAAAAAGCCCTCTAGGGGATTGTCACGGAATATATACATGTATCATCATTTAATGGAGGCTTCGCAAATCGCATCGCAATCAAGATATGGCCTTTGTGCTGGATCCATAACTCAGTCACACTGCTTAAAGATAAAGACCAGTTATGGTTACGCGATTGCATTGTGAAAGAAACGTTGTGGAATCGATCAGAAAAGGTTGATCATCTAGCATATAGTATTGGTGTGTACTGCAAGGTTCTGGAATCATCAACATGATAAGAAATTTGGCCCAGTCTTGGTAAAGTTTCAAGCACCGTACACAGAAAGATGTATGGGACTACGCTTTATCTCTCACACACCAATAGATTAACTAAGACCCCGTTCTCACTCACTTCGTTGGAGCGCTCTGGAGCGCTCTGGCGCTCTAACTAAGACCCGTTCCTCAGGAGCGGTTCTTAGTGAGTGAGAACGGTCAAAGTGGTCCAGGAAGTGGACTTCTGGACCGCTCCAGAAGACCACCTTCCGAGGTGGTCTTGAGGAGCGGGTCTTATTAAGAGCGGTTTGGAGCGCTCTAACGTGCAATGTGAATGGAAAGCGTACTTTGAACGGAAGTGAGCTAGTGACCTTCGGTGCGAAACATGTAGTACGGTACATACGGTTTGTATTCCGCGCGCGAAAAAATTGACCTGCTGACCTGAGCTGCCATAGCAACAAGACCACTTTGACTCGTGGAGCGGTTTGAGCCATAAAAAACTGCTCGGACTGTGAACGCTCGCAAACCGTTCCTCAAGACCCGTTCCTCTAGAGCGGTCTAACTAAGACCACTTTCAAAGTGAGTGAGAACGGGGTCAAATTTACCAAATATATGAATTAGTAGGCGGTTTCCTGGCAAAATTTGTATCATCATGTATTAGTCAAAACATATTCTTTCACATGATTGGTAATAAGATCTTCCATTTCATTTTTTGAAATTGGGGCGTTTCCAATACTGGTCTTTACCTTTAAACCTCTCCCATACCAACTCCAAACCAATCTATTCTTGGGTATCAATAATAATAGTGGGTTCTTGTTTCTTGCGCTTTGTCTGTAACGAGTATGAACTCCTATAAACTTCCCTCCTCAATCACCCTTATTTCTACTCTCCATGTTTTTCCTTTTCCATTTTGTCTGTTTTTTCTTTCTTTTTCTTTCTCTTTCTCTTTCTCACACCCATATACACATACCCACACATCATCATCAATCATCAACAATGGTCATCATCATTGAAGTCATCGTCGTCATCATCATCATCACGATCACTTTCATTCCTTTCATTTAATTAGTTTCAACTCCTTTGTTATCACCAGTAGCCTATATGATAAATATTATAACCTACATGTACATAACTTGGCTATAATCTTAGTTCAATATTAAATGTGTACCATCAGCTGGGTTCACATAAAAATATGCATGCAATTCTCAAAAACTCTCCACCCTGAAGTACCCATCCCCAAACAGATACTTCAACCTTTGCAAATGATTGATTTCAAATCAAGCAAAGAATTAATCATGGAATACTCCTCCACTTGTCATCGATAGCTCTTCTTAATCACTTAAAAATCAGAAGTTTGCCATGGCAACCGCAAGCACTCACATCGCAAGATGGCCATACTGTGCTATTAGACGATGTTGTAAATTTAGTTCTCACAGCGTTTGTCATTCAATTTGGAATATTTACGCCCTTATTAGGGCATCTTATTGGATTAGTCTTGGCAAAAAAAGTGTCTTCTCTCACTCTCTTCATGGAGTAGGGCTGGGAATTTCAGGTATCTTTTTAATTTGGGTACCCGAAAAGGATACATCTGAGTAAACATCTGCTAGATCTACTACTGTAGTGTTATTAGATCAAATTGTTCCTCTTGATGCTTAAAGAGAAGGTTGAGTTCTGGGAAGAGGTAAAAAATAATTTGTGAGCGTTATCATTGTTATTATGCAAGGGTGGAAGAACATCAGATTAAACGTGTTCCCTGAAAAGCATGGCTCTTCAAATGCCTTCATATTCTAAATACAACATGAAACATCGTAAAAATTGGGGGGGGGGTAGGTTTTTTTTCGCCATTTGCTCGTGTAGTCCCATATACATCATTCTGTGTACAGTGCTTGTAACTTGTAAAATTTCTTATCATTTTGATTATTCTAGAACCTTGCAATACACACAAATATGGGTCTACTAGATGATCAACCTTTTCTGATAGATTCCACACCGTTTTTTTCACAATGCAATCACATGACCAGAACTCAACTTTATCTTTAAATTTGACATTTACAGCAGCCAAATACCTATAAATAATCATGCATACCTTGGTTAATATTGGCATATATCACATTCGAAGTGAGATAAATTATGTTAAATGGGAGAATATACAGATCTGAGCCGAGGGACACATGTGTTGATTTATTTTATTGCTAAAAAACATCTCTTTTATGGGGCTCATTTTTCATTGCCATCCAATTTCGGATAACGGGCATCTAAATAATTTTCCAGGGAAAAAATACCAATGTATCCAATTTGCATTCAGACTATTGAAATACAATGGGTGAGAGGCGACTATAATAGCTCTTTGTGCAATAATGTAAAAAAAATTGAGTACTGTACATTATGAAAATGTAACTGTGTAAATATATATCTTTTTTTCTTCCATTCTTTCATTCATTCCAGTCAAACAATATCAGATAGATAACCACCAAACTGATTTGATTCATTACTAAGGCTGCTGGCTGAGCAACCATAATGTTCCATATTTAAAGGAATTGTTATTTTGTTTGATTAACTTCCCAAAACTGCATTTTTCCTTTAACTTGCAATCGTTAGCTCTTCAAGGTGCCATCTACATTGATCAGGAACCTTCACAACGTCTAATCATCACATCCATGGCCACTTATATGCTAGCTTGTGTGATTAAAACCTCCATCTCATATACATGTAGGCCAGTCGCTGTCTTCCTTCATTTACCTACCCCTAAAAGCTGAGAACACAATAGTGAAAAGGCTTTTCTTTGAAGGCAGACGCATCCATTGTGAGTCCATCAAAGCTTCGGGGCCTGGGGAACGTTTGCAGTTCACAGCCATGCCCCCAATCGCTCAAAGAATATGAAGAAGGTTCACACTGGCAGATTTAAGCGCTTGCAAGATGGTGATGATGGTGATGGTGGTGGTTGTGGTGGTGGTTGTGGTGGTGATGGTGGTAGTGATGCAAGTAGCGATTATTATTGCATGGTGGTGTAAGTGATAGAGGTGGTGAGGATGATGATGATGATGATGATGAGGATGGGGATGATGATGATGATGATGATGATGATGGTGATGATGGGGATGATGATGGTGATGATGGGGATGATGATATGATAATGGTGATGAGGATATGATAATGGTGATGAGGATGGTGATGAGGATGAGGATGATGATGGTGATGATGAGGATGATGATGAGGATGGTGATGAGGATGGTGATGATGATGGTGATGATGACGGTGATGATGAGGATGATGATGAGGATGGTGATGAGGATGGTGATGATGATGGTGATGATGATGACGGTGATGATGATGGTGATGATGATAATAGTGATGAAGGTGAAGGTGATGATGATGATGAGGGTGATGAGGATGGTCATGATGATGGTCATGATGATGATGATGGTCATGATGATGATGATGATGATGATGGTGATTGATGATGATGGTAACAATGATGATAATGGTGATGATGAGAGTGCCAGTGTGGGTGTTGATGATGAAAATGATAATTTCATGATGATAATCATGGTGAATGATCAATAATGACTATAATATTGATCATAATATTCTGATGGTATTTATGATGTTGATTACCAGTGATTAAGACTGCAGTGAAATCTTCTGGCTTCCACTGTCAGTCACTTGGTAGTCGACACAACCAAAAAGGGGTTATTCTGACATTCAATGTTTGCATTTTCTTTCATAATGTACAAGCAAACATCTTCAGCCAATATTTTGCAACTTCATAATCTACGTGTTCCAGTACCTCCACACGCACATCAAGCTCCAACGCTCTCCAAAAATCATCCCTATAAACTAAAAGCATGCTTTTAAAAGTCAAATTGGCAACTGCAGAGAACGACACCAATACCAAACAAACATGGGCCCGATGCATTTTGAATAATATAATAAAAAAGCTGCAAACACGCTCAATGCAATCAAGGTTGCTAAGATACTACCATCTCGACCAAGATTGCCAAGGATGATGCGTTCCTTCATCCCTTACGGCGGGTCTGAACTCGTCTCACAAAGAGGATTTAATACCCTCTCTAATCCAATAGCCTGGGTTATTAACGGAGGTGTATACCACCAATACTGGGCTCTCTAGGTGCAGCTGAAAGAGAATGGGGCACGGCAGTAACCAAATTACTGGTAGCGCAGAGTTGCATTACTGCTACCGCACTTTCACTGCCTACAGTACTTATATCCAAGGTTACATTTTGAAATCAGGGAGCGTTATCACAGTGGGATACAAAAAAATTATAATAAGATGCTTACATATTTTTCTGAAATATATTGTTAAATATTCTCTTCAAAAGTAACATCATACTCTGCTAAAAGATGTGGAATGTAAAATATATTATGAATAAACTACTTGAATGAGTACAAATGATGGCAAATGAAAGAGTGAGATGCATGCAACTGATTTTCTAAACAATGATCATTTTAGAAATATATGCCATTTCCATATTTATTTATTTTTTTGTTATGTTCCATTAAAATAAAACTACTTGGAGTAAGATTGAACAATAGCAACATGTCAATGACAAATAAAAGAATGGGATAGTTCCAAATGATTTCTATAATATGATAATTTCAGAAAATATTACCATTTCCAAATTTTGTTCAAATGTGATACCACAATATTTTGTTGTGTGATGAAAAATCAAACTCCTTAAAAGTGAGCAATGGCATGATGTTAACAATACAAGAAAGGATGAAATATCTGCAATGACTTCTACAATATGATCATTTTAGATTGTTAGAAGTTAAGAAATATATTGCCATTACCATATTTTGTTCTTAAAGATAAAGTTGAGTTCTGGTCATGTGATTGCATTGTGAAGAAACGGTGTGGAATCTATCAGAAAAGGTTGATCATCTAGTATATAAGTATTGCAAGGTTCTGGAATCATCAAAATGATGAGACATTTTGCCAAAGCATGGCAAGTTACAAGCACTGTACACAGAATGATGTATATGGGACTACACGAGCACATGGCGAAAAAAACTACCCCCCGATTTTTACGTATTTTATGTCATATTTAGAATATGAAGGCATTTGAAGAGCCATGCTTTTCAGGGAACATGTTTAATCTGATGTTCTTCCACCCTTGCATAATAACAATAACGCTTACAAATTATTTTTTACCTCTTCCCAGAACTCAACCTTCTCTTTAAGTATCATCACAATATTCTGTAGGAGTATGATGTAAAATACCTGGACATTGTAAACATTAAAGTCACTGAGTAGTCGGCTATCATGGGGAATTCGACACCGTTCGGGTGTTTACCCAATAACAGGTGTTGTCAATCACCAGGGTTAGCCTTGAGTTTTATGACCATTAGACCTTATGTAATGCTTTGCTTTTCCTTCGCCCGAGAAATCTCCGAGCATGCTCCGAGAGACTAGGGGGTAATTCTTGACGGGCCAACGGGTTTGCTGTGTGCAGATTTGTACTCCCATTAATGGTATTTCCAACAAGTCTGGTGTCAGCGAATTACGACCTTCTGCACATGGAAACTGACTACCCACTCCCTTTAAGACTAAACATACTATTAAAGGGAGTGGATCGCCAGTTTCCATGTGCAGAAGGCCATAATTCGCTGACACCAGACTTGGTGGAAATACCATTAATGGGGGTACAAATTTGCACACAGCAAACCCATAGTCCAGTCAAGAATTACCCCCTAATCTCTCGGAGAGCTAGAGAGTCTTCGGGCAAATCAAAGCATTACATAAAGGTCCAATGGTCATAAAACTCAAGGCTAACCCTGGTGATTGACAACACCTGTTATTGGGTAAACACCCGAACGGTGTCGAATTCCCCATGAGAGCCGACTACTCAGTGACTTTAAGCAATGGCACAATATCAATGACAAATGAAATGATGAGATATCTGCACAATATTTCAACAATATGATCCCCTCAAAGAGAATTGCAATTATAACTACACACAAAATGTATGCCATTTAGAGTATAATAACTTCAAAAGGAACATACTGTTCCAACATGTATCAAACAGTTAGTACCTGGAGTGAGAAATGTTATGCAGGAGAGTTTCATGTGTAGTAGCAGGCCTGCATACAAATTGTAAATGTCACAATAGTAAAGCTCCAGGGCCCTTTTAATCTCTTTCTTTTCTGCTCTCTTTCTCTCTCCTCTCTTGCGCTTTCTCCCTCCCCCTCCCCTATTTGCTTTAAAGGGATCGTTTAACAATGTTAAATCTGAGATACACGGCCCTACGTGTTATTAGTGTCTGTGATATGGTGTAATATTGAAGCCCTAAAAAAATTGCGCTTCAAAATGATCAAGAAGTGCCTCAAAAAAGTAAAAAACTTTGAGTGACCGGTTTTACCATGCTCGTTTTCCCCAATAGACTGTAGTGTTATGAAAACCGTCAGGCGAACGGTTTTCAAAATTTGTAATTCCAATCATAAATATCTTGATAATCAGACAGGCGATCGGCTTGTAAAAGTCATGGGGTTCCTGACTGACCTAAAGGTTTATAATTATCATTGCATCATGAGCTAAATCCAGAATTTTGTTTCAGAATCTGAGACAAAGTTACCGGATCCCTTTAATAAAAAGGTGTCCAATGCCTATTTATATTCCAATTAATCCACCAGTTTGCTTTAATATTGTGTAGAGAGTTGAACCTTTTGGCACTTTTTTTATCACAATGAGACATATGTAACTATTATTGAATCACAAGTCTGGAATTCAAGTGTAAAGTACAGGCAGTTTATAACCTCCCTTTGTTTAAAATAGAAAAACTGCCATACAATCTCAGGAACTTATGTAATCTATGTACATACATTGGAGCCTTCACTGTTTCAAATCTGTAACAGATAGCACTATCTGTTACAGATCTGCTTAAAGGAAACCTCACCCTAATAAATAAATTTGTTATTCCTAGTGATTTATTGTACTCTTGCCCATAAATCTACAAGATTCTCCACAAAGTGTATGAGAGAGGTATAAAAAAAAGAAAAATGAACAGTTTCTCAGCTACATTTATTTTGTACCGATGCTCTAGGATTAAAAAGGAGCCAAGGAGAATTATAACATGTATGTGCTACTCCTTACACATTAAAAGTTTGAATAGTTGAAATGCATGCACGCCATGGGCTAAATTTGAATTATCCATTTCTTTTTTGTGTGTGCTGTAACTGCTGTTGTTTTTCTTCACTGCAATATTGATGGATAAATCAATTTTCGACCCCCCCCCCCCCCTCCCTCCCTCCCTCCCTCCTTCCTCCAGTTGCTCTATTAATTCTCCTCTCTGTCTGCCTCTCTCTCTCTCTCTCTCTCATTGATAACCTATCAAATGCTATCACATCAAATACTACTACAGATTTTATTTTTTTCTTCTAAATTCTGAAATTGATTTCTAAACTGCTACAAACATCCATGTCATTTCTTTTCACGAGTCTCTCGAATCACAAAATGACATTTTCAAAAACATAACAAGGATATTAAAGATGTGACAAGATGATAAATCTTGATAAGATGCATTTATGAGTGGATATCATACCTCATATCTAGCCACTTTATCTCTTAAAGAAGAAGGAAACACACACACACCAAATAGCAGCACACAGGTCACAAGGGAGCTACAATCCAAAGTGTCATTACTTTGACAAAATCTATGCCTGCCGTACTGCAGTAGTCAAGAATTCCCGGGACCCCCTCTCTGGGGTAAATATGGCAGGCATGCATGTGGTAATCTCGACCATCCCATATCACTTTATCATGCAATTTTCTGACTGCCTGGGACGGTGAGTTCAAAATGCCAAGTAAAGTTCACTTCATGATGCACTTTTCATTTGCTTAAATTTTGTCAGCATTTGTCAACAACAATCATATATCAATACGGTTGATTCACAATCCACAGTCCCATCTGAGGGACACCAGTATTTTTCATGTTTATGCATTATGGGTTAAAGCAGGGGTCTTGTTAATTATTTTTGAAGGAGGTAATTTGAATTTTATAGGAGGTACCATCACTGCGAGGGAGCGAAGCGACCGAGGGGGGGAGGGTGTGGGAGGGGGGTGGTAGGGACCTTTTGGGATTTTCCACTTGAAATCGTGCAATCTGGTGCATACAGCTGTACCTAAGAAGAAAATTTGTAGTTATCTTTCCTACCTTGTATTACACATATATTGTAATAAACACACATATTGTGCATGTTTAATATTACATGAACAATCATAACTCATAAGAAAAGTTATTAAGTTGATAATTATTTATCACTTTGTACCATTACTTTGTAATTTTTAATTAAACTGAGATGATGCACCATACTCAATCTTTCTACATCATGATTTGTTGAATACATGTACAGTATTTAAATAATGGGCAGCAGAGGCTAGATTTTGATTTTTTTTTTTACTTGTGACTTTTATTTGGCTCCCCATATGAATTCTCATTTAATTATTTTTTTTTTACATGAAATTATTGAATACATTTAAGAATTTACTTCAGTTCCTGTTCATTTTATAATGTTATATCACTGTTTTTCCTGACAAAGTGAAGACACTGTATATTTGTTTATTCAACTTTTTTAAGGAAATAAATGAAAATAAAATAAATGAATTAACGGATTGGCTTCCGATTGCGATTTTAGTTAGTTTTGAATATTCGCGGAGCACGAGCCTGCATATATCATGCGAGCTAGCTGCGGGGATCCGCCGGTGACGGCCGTGGCCGGCCTAAACTCAGCCGAGTTCAAAACTCTGTTGCCGATTTGCGCATCTCAGAATCTAAAGTACGTTGTCTCTAGACATTGCACGCACGTGTATAGGCCCCGGTTTCCGTGATCTTCAAATATCAAATCGGCAACGGATAGTTTGGTTACAGCGAGCTAGCTTCAGTTTTGTTATGATCAGTGTGTATATATTTTGTGCAGTGCATGCATCGTCTTCTCGCGTGCACATCGGGATCGCAATGGGGTAGGGACGGGCGGGCTTGGCCGCCGCTCTGTGGGGGGAGAACTGCGATGTAACGTACGTTGTCTCTAGACATTGCACGCACGTGTATAGGCCCCGGTTTCCGTGATCTTCAAATATCAAATCGGCAACGGATAGTTTGGTTACAGCGAGCTAGCTTCAGTTTTGTTATGATCAGTGTGTATTTTGTGCAGTGCATGCATCGTCTTCTCGCGTGCACATCGGGATCGCAATGGGGTAGGGACGGGCGGGCTTGGCCGCCGCGCTGTGGGGGGAGAACTGCGATGTAACGTTAGATAGATAGGTCTAGGTAAGTACGGACGACGTCGCGTTCGTGATCGTAAGGGATTTCGTCGACTGCGGCCGTGTATGTGCTGCACTAATTATATCTTGGACGAAATTAAGGAAATTTTGGATTAGCATTGATTTAGATCTACTTTCTGTGATTTTTGCAAGGTTTATTATAGGAATTATAATATTATAGCCGGTAAGAAACGAGTGAATAGGCGGCAAGTTTTACCGGTTACCGGCTTTAAACGACAGCCCTGTTAAAGTATACCATTTTATGAGCTGTGGTATTGTTTCATACACTAGGACAGGGGTCGTTAAACTTTTTCCCTGACTGCCAAGATGTTATTTCCATGAAAGCTAAAAGGTCTGAAACATGGATGCCATTCGCCCAAATATTCTTACGGTCAATCCTATATATATATTTCTACTTGGGTAGAAAAATGTACAATTACTTATCAAACATTACTCAGCTTCCTTTCAGACTCAGACTACTCCTTCAATTTACAGTAATGGGACTTGTATACTGAAGAAAATCACAATTATTTTAGGCCTATATTTGATCGAAGGGGAATAGTTACATTTTTGGGGGGGCCAGTGCTTTCACTCGTCAAGATCTATAGAGTTTTCTGAAGAAAAAAAAAATAAATCCTGGAATTCGATGGAATTTTCTTACAACTTTCAAAATGCCTCTTACATGTATGTGCCATTTTTTGTTGTTTTTCTTTGATGAATTGCTAGGGAAATTAACGTCATACGACTTGTCGCACAGTACCAGATTATTAACAATAAATTGCAAAGATGTTACACTTAATTCAGAGGATATGGGTTAACTATACAATGCTCAGCAGCAGATTCAGGATTTTTCAGAGAGATGGGCGAAGGGGGGAAGCGATAGTTGAAAGACCTGCAAACTGAAAAATTGGCACGTCGCGGCAATGCCAGTGGGGATGCTGTTAATTGTGAATCCACCCTATAGTCCTTCAAACACAATAGATGAAATATCTCCTGGCAAGTGATTGAGAATTTTGTTCATATAAACAGAGATGCCAACCTCTTGACACAAAAAAAACAGACTGAGTATCCTAAAAAATCAGATTTTGGAGAGAAAAATCAGATTGTCACGAAAACTTGACAGTACCACTGAAAATGTTTGCTCTTTCATTAAAATTTAATGAGAAAATTGTAAAGAAAAGATTTTGTTGGGGTTGCAGGTTTTTTTTTTTTTTGGGGGGGGGGGGGGGGGGGAGATGAAAATTGTATTTTAAGATTTTAAGATCGTATTTCACTCTTATTATCGTACTAAATATGATTTAATCGTACTGGTTGGCATCTCGGTATAAATCATTTACAAATTATGCATTTCATTAAAAAAAGAGAAAATAGATAAAATATACTTACAAGTCCAATGGATAGAAGAAGAATACAAGGTATTTGCCTAAAAAGAAAAAAAAAAGAAAAACAACATCAATTGGTGCACTCTTGGGACACAAATAAAATAAAAGGCTGTAGGTAGGCCTGTAACCGATCCGATGATCGGGGGCGATCTTAAGCCGATCAGGGGTGATCGGATAATAATTTCCGATCACCGATCAATAAAAATGATCAGATTTTTTTTTTTTTTTTTTTTTAATGCCGAAAATGTTCAAGTTTTTGGCTATCAAATGCTTTTAAAAAATTCATAGCTGGGATAATTTTGTCATTTGGAGTTGTTGTAGACCATGTTTGTTGATATTCAGTGCCTTACTTCGAAATTATTTATATTGGTCTAAGAGAAGAGGCAAAACATGCGGGCCACCATCTTGGATTTATGGTGGCCCGCATGTTTTGCCTCTTGAACAAAACAACAACAGTGTACATATATGTGTAGATGTATACAGAGAGCTCTGCCAACCTTGTGCAACCAAAAAAAGGAACCATGATGGCAAAAAAAAAGGAATTTCAAGCAAAAAAAAGGAACTCATAAAAACAAAACTTACAAACGTGCGCGACACACTTCCAGTGCAGAAATATCCATAGCTGTTATTTTTCATATTAGGACCTATAGTTTATTTACAAGTAGGTAGTTTGTGTGTTGTTGTTCTAAAGCTTCAGTGGAAATAAAATGCAGAACAAAACAACAAAAACACCTTCATTTAATCTTAAATTGATATTGTATATTTTGAGAACATTTTAAATGCATTAACAAACAGTGAAAAAATACACGGGGGCTCGGGGCGAAATAGCCCCCGAAATGTCCAAAAGAGCCCCCGAAAATCAGAAAAGAGCCCCTGTAAATTTGCATAGAGTTCAATGCAAAACAAACTTTAGAGTGTTAATTTCATGCAGGCAAGTTTGAAAAGTAGCCCCTGTTAACAAATGTCTCCTTTGCCTCAATAAATTCCAACTTGTGGTTTATATGAATAACTCATTCAAATAAAAATGCTGGTAGATTCTCGAGCACAATAAAAACAAAACAAACAAACAAACAAACACACATCTGTCACTTATTCTAGTCCCTCGGAGAGGACTTAAAGCTGTTGGTTCCCTGGTTGCATATATGCTTTCTTTTATAGCAGTCTGGTAAAAGAATCCTCATCATTTTATCCTTCAGCTTTTAGATTTTAAAAAAATTGTTTTTCTTACCTTTGTAGTCCGACAATTTGACGTCGACAAATTCACCGGTTGTGCTGACTGCCGTTCCCTCAAAATAAGGAGCTGGTTCCTGGACCCGAGCCTTGCCTGCCATTTTTCAATTTCGTTATGTCTTCTATCCTGTATTAAAGAGGTCAAAGGATTTTTTTTTTAGTCACAGTTGGCCGTTCAACCACAAGAAAATGTACGACATAAGTTGTGATTAAAATTTAAAAATCAAAAATCTTACTAGATCTCGATCTAGGATGTGAATAAAATAAGTGTTCTTGGTGGTGGAGCAGTGATCCTGTGACCGGGAGGTACCAGTTTTGAAACCAAGTTGATGCGCTAGTGCCCTTTGGCAAGGCGCTAGTGCCCTTTGGCAAGGCGCTAGTGCCCTTTGGCAAGGCATTCGGGTCCCCTGGTTGCTTACTTTCAACTTTTTCAAACATCCACATGCATTCTTAGCAGTCGGGTAAAAACAAACCATCAAACCAAACCAAACCATATAGAAATACATTGTTTTCTTGCTTCTGATAGTCTTGGTTTTAAGGTTGCAAGGCAAATAACATAATTTATTTATAAACTCTGCTTACATGTATGTATCATGGGGCACTAGCCTTTTTATTTTTGGTTAACTTATGGAAACATTCCAAGATTATTATTTTAATCTCTAATTTCGCTGTAAACGGCATATTCGACTGATCTGTACCTCAATTCAAATTCCTTTCACCGTTTCAACTTTCACTCTTCCTAATACAAGGAAGAGTAGCTAAGATAGTAGAGGTGCATGACCGATTGAGGAGACTCTCTATCTCTCTCCCATTTTAGAGACTGGGGCTTGTTTCCCGAAACAAACAACAAGTCAACAAGACAGTTGTAACTTTATCCGCCAACTACGGAGTAAATGTCTCTGATCTTCCTTAACCGTTTCACAAAAACTTGAAAAGCTTACTAGTTAGACAATGTTTAGACATCTCATGTTAATGATTCAATTGGCGAGAACAGGAGCTGAGACATGGCCTGGCCCCTAGGCCTTAGACTTAGTTGCAATTCCACCTCATTTATACAAAAAGTAATTTTAAGAAAACTGCTAATATTAATAATGCATAACAAAAATCCAACATCTAGGTCAAGTATTATTAGGCCATTTAAAAAAATAAACATGTTTAGCGTCCCCGCCCGCTTCCTTTTTGGGGGCCACCTCCTATTTATTTTTTTTATTTTTTTTTTTATTTTTTTTTTTATTTTTTTTTTGAAAATTTTTTTTTTGAAAGAAAAAAAACATGAAAAACACTGCTAAAATGGCTCTATTTCTGATTTAAAAAAAAAAAAAAATTGTCGGCAGACATCTTGAAAAAAAATAGCCCCGACTGTCAGGGAAAATGTACCGAGCGCCCATTTTGAAATAAAAAATAAAAAGGGCCTCCTCCTTCCTATTTTTTGAAAAAACAGGACGCTAAACATGTTTTTTTTTTAATTTGGCCTTAGTAGCAGGAGACAAGAGATCTGAAATGCTTCAGAAATAATGTAGATTATACCATAGAATTACTTGTAGATCTATTTACAATTGTGAGCATTTAATTTCATGACCAGTGAATCAGACTTGTTTTTTACTACAATTACAAATGTAAATAAAAGTAGGCTAAGTGGTGAAAATATTTGTATCCCAATTCCAAAGAGACAAATGGGGAGACCATCTCCAAAACAGGCTACCGTATTTGCCGGCGTAAAGGCCGCACCCCCGCATAGGCCGCACCCCCAACTTTGACATTTCGTAGAGAAAAAAAAGAAAAAAAAGGGGAAAAAAAAGAAAAAAAGGAAAAAAAAAAAAAAAAGGACCAAAGAAAATAATTGTAATTTTCCCGTAGAACTCTATTTTTCCTACAAACTAATACCAAAATTATCAATCATTTTATAAATTTACAGGAAGTTTACCTAAAAAATGATTGTAATTTAGCAAATCTTAATCAATTTTTAGGCAGATTAGCACATTCATGGGACACTAGAGGGCACTTTGCATGCATACAGAAACCTGAATGGCCAACCTATCGCATGGTGGAAGAATGTATCTTTTTTATAATGTTATCCGGTCTTACCCCTATCGTACCGTCAAATGGAGAAAATAAACAAGATTTTATATTGTTATTAGAGATCTACCGAGGTTAGTTTGTCGCTTTAATTAATTAGATAGTCTCAATTATAATTCAGAATTATCTTACTGAAAAGTTAACAACACCGATGATTTTGTTAGCAACTCTCAGCCCCGTAGCTCCCCACCACAGAGTGTGTGAGTAAGGTATGATTTTGGTAACCAAAATCATACCTTACTCACACACTCTGTGGTGGGGAGCTACGGGGCTGGAGTTGCTAACAAATCCAACGCACCTTCGGAGATGCACAGCGCGCAATCATCGGTGTTCTTAAGGACATTTTTACAACTTTACAAGTACGAGTTTCTGGTCAGTTTTCTTCTTATTTCTTTGGTTGCACAACGATTAAAAAGATAACTTCTTCAAATTTGCTGCTGACGTGGTTCAGAAAAGATCTTGTCCGATG
This sequence comes from Strongylocentrotus droebachiensis, assembly GCA_035222895.1. Classification (NCBI taxonomy): domain Eukaryota; kingdom Metazoa; phylum Echinodermata; class Echinoidea; order Camarodonta; family Strongylocentrotidae; genus Strongylocentrotus; species Strongylocentrotus droebachiensis. The sequence continues at coordinate 71,659 of JAVYIG010001866.1, forward strand.
TGTTTTCAAGTCAATTTTGTTAATATATTTTGTTGTATGAAGTTGCCTACAAATAATGGACGTGCTGTTTTGACTTGCGATTTTTACTCTTTCGGCGTAAAGGCCGCACCCCGACTTTTTGATATTTTCTCTTCCAAAAATACTGCGGCCTTTACGCCGGCAAATACGGTACCCATGAAGGAAAAACTGTGCGCCATCTACACGTTCGTAATGGCGTTATCACAGTTTTTCCTTCATAATCATTTTGCCTTCGGCGTAGACTAGAAGGGATGAGATTGACGGCAGCGAGAGTTTAACACGGCTTGCAAGATTTTCAACATGGATGTCGATTTTGACCCATAATTTCCTTAAAAGGGACCATTAAACGGATTATTTCAATCAAGTTAGTAAGTGGAACCGATGTATTATAGCCTAGATCTAGGCCTAATTGAAATTTGGATATGCACGAGGTAAAATGACATTTTGGGGGATTTTGGGGGCATAACAATACGGCCGTGGCAAGTTTGTCATGTTTGTGGGAGGGGCCTAACGGCTAAAATCTAGCCGTGATATCTTCAACGTGTGGTGGTATAGAGTAGCGGCTCCGGTGTGCGGCCGTCCAGTGGGAATTGCCGATTTTATTTTGTATGCAATTACTCACAGAATACTTCAATACCGTCAATAGAGAGTTCATATATTTAGTTATTAAATAGAAGGCACAAATAACGTAACTGACCCACAGCGTGGTCAGTACTGTCCACTTTAGAAGACGTAAAAGTTGCCCGGTTTGCGGCCGTGCGTAACCCGGTTTGCGGCACGCGTACGTCACAAAGCTTTATGCGCTACGTCACGATCAAAGCATATACCAAATTACTACGGGTAACCCAAATTCTCATGTTTATCTGTTGCTACGGTAAATTTTTCAAGTTTTAAATAATTTCACCTTTTTACTGAATGGATCATCCCATACGGGGGTACGTACTAGTAGAAACTATTGGGTCACAGCGGGTACACACATCAGCACACATACCATCATACACGATCCCGCATGTTATGTGTGTATTAACACCCCCCGCCGCAAACCAGAAAATCACGCAATTACGTGCCGGTTTGCGGTCACCCCATGCAAACCCCATGCAACTGGGCATGCGGTGGCACAATCAAAATATCTGCGATAGGAGACAGACCACAGCCATCATACTTCCACAAAAACATCAAATTTCACCTCCAATCGGACAAATATCGGACAAATAGAGCTACAATAATGATCTAGTCATGCCTCGATCTCTTAACTTAAAAGTAAGCACCTGCTGGAATTTTCATCGCCGACTGGTGCCGTAGATTTCCGACATCGCTGACGGATACTCCGTACCGACAGGAGCATCTGCTACGGACGTTTTCGGCAGCGCAGAACTTACCGGGGAATCCACGGTAGGTTTCAATGATTATTATCGAGTCATTTTTATTTTATTTTGAAAAGTGATACCCCTGGCCGCAAACCGGGCTATGCCGCAAACCGGAGACTCTACTCTAGGCAGTCGTTCAGTCTGTATAACCGAGGTCTAGTGGAGCCAGACGTAGTCTCAGTGGAACAACTGACGATTATAGAGACTGAAGCTTTCGGTCTAAGCTCAGCCAGCCAGGCTCTGGTTCGTCTTCTTACATCTACATCTATCAACAATCGAATGAAAAGCAAGCTTATTTATCACATTTATTAAAAAATCACTGCCCCGCCTCATACAAAAGAACATGGACGGACCTCTAAATTTTGACAAAGAATGTCAATGACATGACAATAACCGTACCGGCATAATTTTTACCCCACGTGCAACACATCGAGAAGCTTATGCAAGTACTTAAACCTTGGATCATCGAGTAGATTCTAAAGTTAGATCTTACTCTTACACATTACCAAATCCCTCTCCACAATTAGACCTAGGTCTTTTCCAAGTTATTAAACACTTAACCGATTTTTCATTAACAATAAGTTAATACTCACCCTTCGAGAAGAGTAATTATGATTTGATCACCGTGACTTGCTTGTTTGTCCAGCTCTATCACTTATGACACCGGTCACTGGATTCTCGTACTGCTTCGCTTCGAGCTCTCAGGCCGCATATATGCACGTGCTGCATGCCGCGACGTACGGCGCGCTAAACAAGCGTTATCGCTAGCTATAGCCGCGAGCTGCCAGATGGCCGATAAGCACGTCCACCAATGAGAATCCCTTGCCACTAGATGGCGCTAGTACTCTTTTGATTTGGAGGGCATACCGTGTTGTTTGATCGAAGCCCTTTGTTTTGATTTTGTGGAGCTCAACTCGGGTTCTTTTTTCTTTCTTTTTTAATCTAATAGATTAATTGATCTTCTTAATGTTATTAAGCAACAGTTTACACAAAGGTCTAGTTCTAAAATAATTTAAATACAAGCAGAACACAATCATGGATTCATTATTTTCTTTTTTCTTTTATTTCTTTCTGGACACACACCTGAATTAGTTTTATGAAATTTGAACTCAAAGTCATAATATTTGAAAAGTTGATGGATGCAAAATAATTGGTTTTTGAAATTTTGAAAATTGTGGAAGCTGTCCGCAACCCCCCCCCCCCCCCCCCACTAAAAAAAGAAATAATAATAATAATGATAACAAAATTAAAATCAAATGGAAATTGATATTAATAATAAGAATAAATAGATTATACAAAATAGGCTTAAAGGGGATGCTGGGGTAGGGATGGAGCTTGTCCAACAACACAAGTGGCGTAGCCAACATGGCATCAGGGGCAGTTTCACTTGCCTTGATTGAAATACAAATTGACAAAGTCATTAATTTAGGGAAGTATGTGGGACCTCGAACTAAGCCTATTTCCTTTTCATGTTCCCTTTCCCTATTGTCTTGCCTTGTCTTTTCGATTTTGTGCTTCAAAATCAAATGTTGAATGCAAATTCTAGTATTCGGTTCCTATCAAATTTTAATGGGGCATTTTCAGAGGTGAAAAGAGGCAATTATGAGAAGGGGAAGGGGCAATTAAAAAAAAAGTTAGGGCACGTGTCATGCTAAAAGGAATACTTGTCAGAAGTGAAAGGGGGTACTTATTAGACGAGGAGGGATACTCAAAAGGGCACTTGTCATACTAAAAGGGGCACCTCTTAGATTTGAACAAGGGGCAATTATCAGAGGTGGTAAGAGGCATTTGTAGAAATGTGGGACGGGTAACATTAGAAAGAGAAAAGAGGCACTTACCTGATATAAAAGGGGCACTTTTCCTATGTAAAAAAGAGCACTTTTAAAGGGGGCCCTGTGCCCCTCCGCCACGCCACCCCCCCCCCCCCCCCCCCCCCCCCACCACGGAGCGCTGCATTTGAACTGGTGTGTTTTGTGTATTTCTCAAAGAAATGTCCCCAAAATTATAGACATTTATCAACATTATCCGTATATATTTGTTTACTCATTGAGATGCAGGATGCATATAGACTCCCATGTCTGTATAATGTCAGGTATTGTTTATTTATCTATTTATCTATTTATTCATTTATTTATTTATTAATTGATCTAATTACGTAATCATGGGTTTATTTATTCAATTATTCATTTTTAATCATTTATTGGTATAAAATCTGACCAGCCAATTCAGACCCCAGATATATTGGGTATTACTATAAAGGGCGTAATGAGCAAAAACTTTGTGTGGGTCAGAACTTAATCCTTAGCACCACCAAGTAGCATAATGCAGGGGCGGTGGAGCGTCTTCCAAAATAGGGAGGGGGGGCACAAACAAAAAAGGTACTTTCTAGAAGAAAAAAAGAGGCACCTACAAAGGGAAACATCAAAACCTACATTGTTTAGACATTGGTATATACCCCTACATCGTCCTGATTGTGATTACACTACCAGGGATGAAACCAATATTTGTTTCTTTCTTTCCTTGCAGGGTACAAGATACTGCTTAATTAAGCAACATACTTTGCAGTTAGGTGTGATGGTCTGATTATTAATTTTCGAGCGAGCGAAAAAAATTAAAACTTGTGAGGTCCCAGTGCAAAAAATTACATCTTATAAAGAAGATCCCCCCAAACCCAGATGAGTTTTAGCTACAATCTAAAGAAGAAAGACTGTACAGTTCTTTTTTAAGCATGCGAGCTCTAGGGAAAATTCAAGAAAAAGGGGCTCTAAGTTGCCTTGGATTAGGGGTGCATGTTATGGAGAAAGGAAAAGTTGGCACTTATCAAAAATGGAAAAGGACAGTTATTAAAAAAAGAAAAGGTACCCGTGTCAAAGTAAAAGGGCAATTATCAAAGCCTTCAGAAGTGAAAACAATACTTCTTGCACCTGAAAAGGGACACTCAACAGAAATTAAAAGAGGCACTTGTGAGAATGGAAATGGGGAATCTGTTGGAGGAGAAGGGCACCTATCAGATTTTGGTAGGGGCATTTATCAGATGTTAAAAGGGGCATTTTAGAAAGGGGGGGGGGGCTCATACAAAAAAAAAGAAAAGGGGTAGGCCTACTTATCCGAAGGAAATATGGTACTTATTAGAAAGCGAAAGGGGCACGTGTAAAAAAAAGGGAACTTATCAGAGGTGAAAAGTGGCATTTAAGAGAAAGTAAAGAGGGTTCTTATTAAGAAGGGGAAAGTACACTTATTAAAAAGGAAAAGGGGTACGAGTCAAAATAAAAAAAGGGCTAAATTATCAGTGTTGAAAAGGGGGATTTCTATGATCAAGAGAGAGGAAAAGGACAGTTATTAGAAAATAAAAGGAGCACTTGTCCTATGTAAAAGGGGGATTTATGTGGTACTACCTGAAAAAGTGGGTAGCACAGTGCCCTCTCCCCCACCGGGAGTGCCGCCTCTGGCATAATCGGCAAAAATGAGAGAAAAAACCCGGAAAATAATGTCTTTTCAGCAACATTTGTAAGTCACTGGTATCGAATTAGAAATAAACCACGTTTGAATTATTTATTAGGGGGTCTTCTTTTTTTCTCTCTCCTTTTTTCCTTTTTTTTCTCACTTGACCGCCCAAGGGGGGTTTAAACCGTCGACCCCCCCCCCCCCCCTATAGATCCGCCCCTGGGCATAATTACTTGCAATGTCGATTAACATCCTAAACAAAAGGACGTAAGGGGGAAAATGACAAACGCGAAGGAGAGTCTGTGCCGCCCACAGCTATCTTAGGCTCTATGCTCGTATTAATTCGAAGATTATAATAGTAGAACACAACCTCTACGTACCTATCTCTTTCTAAAGAAGGACTAAACGATAATATAATAATAATTACCTTCTACAATGACGGCAAAACATATTATGGTATATATAATTTTATTTTTTGTAGGGATCGAGGGAACGGATCTCAGCTGAAATACGCCCTGCTTCCCACATACAGGCACAGCCAACCAGCCACATGCCTGGTAATGATTTATTTATTATATTATGCAAAAATAAAACTGTTTTATTATTACATGGACAGGGCGAATTACTCACTGTTGTAGGCCTACATCATTTTTTATTCTAAGAAAGCCGGGGTTTAGTTGAAGACCAACAGACAAGAGGAAATGATTTCATAGATTAGTCTATTTTTATAAACCTCTTTCATATTTTGAAAAGTCAAATGAAAATTAATTATAACAATTCAAGACTATTTTGTAACAACTTTACAATTTTTTAATAAAATGAAAAGATTGGATCTTATCCAATAAATTATAGGCGTGATTTTACATTTGAAATATTATTTTGTAAGATTTTTTTTTATAAAGGTAAAGATTATAGACTATGTTATGAATATAGCGGAAGTGCTTGTATGCAACGTGTGCAACTTGTGTGTACTGTATGCACCCAACAGAAAAAACTGATGATAGTGATTAGAAGACATCTATAAAAAACTGTAACAGATCTCTGAATTTCTTCAAGTTTGTGAATTTTCAAAGACTCATGCTACCTGTACACAAGAACGATGAGCTGTACAAGCCTAGATTCAAATTATGGGTGACAATCCAGGCGTGGTGGAAGTGAGTATGGGATCGAAAATGGTATAGTTGCCTCCGCAACAGCTGTGCTTTTTACATGGGCAGCGATGCTGCAAGGCAAGGCCATGCCAGTGCGCCGGGGTGGGTGGCACCGCGCCGTTTGTTATCCGCCTGTGTTCTTGTGCTGTAGTTTAATAATTGGCTGCGATTCGCGATTATGCAGAGCTTATTACTAATAGTAGTGTAGACTAGGACTATGACTACAGTTGCTGACTCTTACTTCTAATCTTAGTAGTATAAAACTGACTGAAACTTTTGATGGCTTTTGGCACAGTTTTCTTGTGAAACTCTTGATCTAGAAATGTGACTATCGCGCACATTGGCTTGGTTTCAGCGTGCCTGGCAGTGGTTTCACGCCCAATGCGAGTTACTCTACAGGGCTCCTCTTTGATTGCGTGCAGAAACGGCGGTTTCTCGCCAGATTTGGCTTGCTTGTCTGATGACATCATTCAAAAAAATTTCCTATCGCCTCGACTACGAAATTTGAGAAGCGGACATGTGAAAGAGCATTTTTGTTCAAGTTCAAGTTCAATGTCATCTTTACCATTGTAACCTTCCCTGAAGCCAAGTTTTAATAGTTCTAAAACTAATTTATTTAGTTTATTTATACATTTTTCTTGTTACATGATGAATATAAATCAACCACGGAAGAGTTTACGGTACACCATGTGTAAAGTCCTCGAGGGACTGAGGAAAGTAGATAGAGAATAGAGGTGAGATGAAAGGCGAGAAAGTGGAGGTTAGACGGAAGAGTATCTTTCGGAAGTGAGTTTAGTCCTGAAAAGGACTGTAACCCAGAAAGTTTGGGCAGGATGAGAGGTTTGAGTAGAAGACTGGATTGAGTTGGAGAGTTGAGTAGGCGAGTAGAATTGCAGAGCAGGAGCAGGAGAGTAGACTCTACTGCTCCTGCTCTGCAATTCTACTCGCCTACTCAACTCTCCAACTCAATCCAGTCTTCTACTCAAACCTCTCATCCTGCCCAAACTTTCTGGGTTACAGTCCTTTTCAGGACTAAACTCACTTCCGAAAGATACTCTTCCGTCTAACCTCCACTTTCTCGCCTTTCATCTCACCTCTATTCTCTATCTACTTTCCTCAGTCCCTCGAGGACTTTACACATGGTGTACCGTAAACTCTTCCGTGATTATTCATACCACCATGCAAACCTTCAAACATCATCTAATATAAATCAAATCGGAACATACAATCATCGTTTCTTTACTTCCTCAAAATTGATTGTCAGAAGCCGAGAGTAGCGTTTTATGTCCGTTTGCGGCTAATTAACGACTAATTAGCTAATTAATAAATTATTAGAAGGGTCTAGACCTAGAGTAAAGTACCCGGTTTTCGGCCACTTAAGACAAAATCCTATTTATTGGACTCTTTACTTCCTATTTATTATCATTTCTTGTTCAAATCATGAAGCAAATATTATTATTATTTAAACAAAAAAAGAATCCCCCCAAAAAATCACGAATTGCCATGACAATATTCGTTTCAATTTTCACTGTTTTGGAGCCGGTTATCGGCCGAGCGTTTCAGTTTACGGCCGCATGTACAAAGTCAATAGGAAGCGCTCGCGCGCGCCGTGCGTTTCTGCGCTGATGTATATATAGCACAAGCGGGCGGAGCAGGTATCCCACGCCGGAGCTCCCGGGTGCTCGCCTGGCCGAATACAGGCACAGCGGTGATCGGAAGTTGGAATCTGAATTAGACGGACATATCGTGTGTGCGTCGCGGTGTGCGGCTGCATTGATTTAATACATGCGATGAGATACTTTTGAGCTTGCGACCAGCACAAAATCGGGCTCTATATCTGAAAAATACTTGAAATAAAGCTCATTTTATGGTACCCATATTTCTTACATACACGCGTAAGAAACTCGATTTTTCAGATTTGGGTAGCGGGACCGCCGATTACATCGCTAAAATGTGATATTTTAGGATATATTTTTCATTGCAAATGTGGTTCTTCAGTGACACTGGCATGGTATGGTATGTGTGGGATATGTGTTATGCTATTATGCGATGTATTTTAAAGTGATTTTACCATGTATCCAACCAATTGGCCGAAAACCGGAGCTGACCGATTACCGGGTACTTTACTCTAGTTACATTGATCAAATAATACAATATTGATTTCCTTCCTCTATCACATGTTCTTTCCTTTAGGTTTTATCTAGAAAAATTAATAATTTTTACATTTTTGATAAGACCATCCTTTATACTGGTCGTGGTCGGTCACAGATTTTGAGACGTCTCAATGGTAAAACAATGGCGATAATTAAATCAGATTTTTAATCTTTAAAAAATAATAACTCGTTAAATATTTGTCCTAGAGCTATGGTTTATATACCATTTTAAATGGTTTTTCAAGCCCTTTCCAATGATATAAGTGACAATGTAATCCCACAATTTTTATTATTTTAGTCACATACCTAAATAGATGAAACCTAAGTTTTTTTGTTATCAATATCATTATCACTTTGTCTTGTTCACACTAGACTTGCACTTCACATCGATTCCGAACGTTGATACAAAAAGAGGGGAAATTTATTGTGCGGTAGATTTCTTTTATTATTTTTGTTCCTTTAGTTGTTGTTGCTGTAACCCTCCCCCCCCCCCCCTCGATCAATATAAGTAAGTGTCCTGTTAAAAAGTTGTAGATTCTTGGCTGTCCTTTCATGAAGAAAAAGAATATTTCAGAATTGTCTCATTTTCTATTTCTTACCATGCTTGCTGTTGAGTGACCTCAAATCCTCAATCAGCTGATTATTCATCTAATTCTTTCACAAAGAAAAAAAAGAAGAAGGAGAAGGAGGAGGGGATAAGAAAAGAAGAAAAAAATCAAATAAATATTTGTGTTTTGTTAACAAGTCTACCATGATACCAAAAGAAAAGAACTTGGAATTGTATTGTTAAGGCTAGTAATTTGATCTTGAGAATTATCTTGAATCGTTATAGTCCACCAGTGCAGGATTTTACAAAACCATTGTTAGTACAAGTTTGCTGACATCCCATTAAAACTTGTCTTAATTGCAACTCATCTTAATTGTTATACACATGTTTCAGTGGGATGTCAGAGAACTTGTACTAATTATGGTTTTGTGAAAAGCTACCCAGGAGTGTTGAACCATACTAATCATCTTCATAACAAGCTGCATAAACAGATAATTCTCAAATTCCTAAGTAATGCACAGTCACAAATAAAAACTGAATATTATACATGCCTGTAAGATTAGTATTATTATTATATTTCATCTATTTTATCATTGTAGTAATTGGATTTTTATATTTTATTTTAGGATCATCTATTCAGATGTGACTTCCCGGAATCTCTTTTTCTTCCTGTTCCTGAATCTTTCGTTTGCATTCGTAGAGCTGTCTTATGGAATCTGGTCAAACAGGTGAGTTTCATATTTTAATGTCATTCATCCAAATATCTGAACAAATACGGCATTAAATAGGAATAAACCAACTCTCAGATTATAACTGTCAACTTGTCATAGTGAAACTGGACACAGGTATTCTAAAAGTTTTTTTGGGGGGGAGCGGTTGATGGGGGCATTGCTATTTTGCTTGAAAAAAAAAGAGTACATTTTGTGTTTTCTACATCACACTTTTAAATAATATACATAGGTGTAGAAATGTTCTTCATTTCAAACATGGGCATGTCCTCATGACTTCATCACTAATTCACTAGACTTGGGTCACTTCCACATTCATGAAATCCCATGCTGAGCATATTTTAGAAGAGTTTTTATTTTCCCATTTTCATTTCTTCTATTCCATAGCCTTGGACTGATCTCCGATTCCTTCCATATGTTTTTTGACTGCACTGCCTTGCTTGCTGGCCTCGTGGCTTCGATCATCTCAAAATGGAGAGCGAACGATAAATTCTCTTACGGGTAAGAAAAGTGATTTTGAGAACAATTGCTACAATTTGTTTTTAAATTTACTTTATTCAAGTTTACTTTATTTAATCTTTCATCAAAAATATACAAAAGTAAACAAACATGTAAAAGTTACTAAATAATATCAATACAACATGAGAATAACATTAGCGGAGAAGACAAGAAGAGCAAGAGAAACAAATCTAAACAAAGTATTTGGAGACAAGGCAGGAAGGCCGTGCATTTTTGTAAAAGTCTGTCTTAAATGACAAGCTCAGAGATGAGTTGAATGTTCAAAACCATGTTTGTCAATATCCATATGTACATACCGATATACCATTTCATACATTTTATAAAAGGTTAGAATATGAAAAAAATGAGATCTTTTACAAGATTGAGTCATAGTTGCCTCACTTGGTGTTTATTCATGAGTCGACTTTTATTCTTAAAAGCCCATATCCTCAGTGCACGTGTCGCATTTAATTTTGATGCATAATGAGAATAATACATCTATGAACAAACTCTTAAAAAGACAGCCTTTTGTCAGTACAAACATACGCCCATACAATTCACAATTCTAATTGTTTGACATGCTTGACTGATTGAGCTTTATTCATGCCAATCAAGCAGTTAATGATAAAAATAATAATAATGATGATCTTGTTTACCCAGAGTAGCCTCATCAATATTAATACTGTTCTACATGAGGGCCCTGCAATCATATTGTTACCCCAGCTTTTGTTACGCATAACATTTCTTTCTTTTAATATATCTGTTTTTTATTTGAATAACCAATGTGGTAAATAAGTTGCTGACAATGCATACACTGGATGCATGTTTTATGCTTTGTGTGTATTTTTATTGCTATGTGGATGAATATTGTGGAAACCATGCTATTGATAACAACATATCGATTTCATAAAAGGGCAGATTTGATATATGGGAAGGATTATGTGGTTTAGATAGAGATGGATTGGATTAAAGGGCTTAGTTAACTCATACTGTTTTGTTGGGTCCAGACACACATGTGTGATTCACAGTGGCAAAATACATGTATTTATCATTAAAGTAGAAGATAGCAGAAAAGCCATTGACTTGCAGGCTTGGTAACCTCATGTACATGTAGCTGATCGCTTCTTGGGAAGGTAATTTATCAATTCACTTGCCCAGATGAATATGAAATTAAAACCATGAATTGAAGATAATATGTTTTGGAGTTGAAATGACCACAATGTACAATATTTAAGAAGGAGTTTTATATTTGACGGCATTTGAATATATATGGAAAATGCATATCTTGTTATTATTATTTTTTTTTATTTTTAAAGAGTTTATGCTACTTTCCTTTTAGATGTTCTTTCTGTTGTGTGAAGAAAGTTATGTGATGTTGTAATACTTCTTTTTTTCTTCAGAAAATGAACAGATAAATAAGCAGTGAATATTATTTGATCATAAATTCAAAATGAGATTGCTACAATTTGTAGCTTTTCTGGCTCTGAACTCACATCCAGAATCAGCTACAACACCAAACATAAGATGCCAATTTGATTTCCTTTTATCTTTTCCTGCAGCTATGTTAGAATGGAAATTTTAGCTGGCTTTGTGAACGCCCTCTTCCTTCTCTTCATTGCATTCTTCATTTTCTCCGAAGCTGTTGAGGTAAGTTCAAAGTTCAGGGGGGTGTTTCACAAAGATCCTAAGTTGGACTTAAATCTCTCAGTTGGACTTAACAATTATGAAAAGCTGTTAGCATCTATGAAAATGTTTTGTAAAAGTTATTTTAAAAGGCAAAAATGTTCATTCAAATCATTCATGATTTCTATTATCAAGGGCATTTCATGGGCTTGATGTGGAATTCATAACAAGTCTAAAATATTTGAATTTTCACTACTGAAAATATTTTATTTCAAGGCTACAAATGGCTCTCCATAATGAATATTGATTAATCTTGGACAACTTACGTAATACAAAATATTACCCGATTTTCAGAGAGCCGTGGAACCGCCCGAGGTCCGCCATGAGCGGTTATTTATCGTGTCTGTTCTTGGACTCCTGGTGAATCTAGTCGGTATTTTCTGCTTCGGTCATGGTCATGCACATGGAGGAGAAGGTAAGCATAATACTCCTTGGATTAAAGTTCAAGCATATTATGAATGGTTCTAGGACACCTACCCCCTGGATATCCACCCCCCGGATAACCACCCCCAGTCAACTATCCCATAGGACATCTACCCCCTAGGACATCTATCCCTTAGGACAACTACCCCCTAGGGCAAACCACCCACTAGGACGACTACCCCCTGGACAACTACCCAGTTGACTGGGGGTGGTTATCCGGGGGGTGGATGTTCAGGGGTTAGGTTTCCGGATACGATTATGAATATATGCATCTTGAAAAAAGCCCAAATCTGTTGATACGGTTTAAAATATATCTGTGAAGTGCTAGATACAATGTAGATGAAAGAGGCTATAAACGAAGCATATTATATCATGAATGATTAAGAACTTCAGATGGGCATTTGCAATATGGCCTCTGTTTACTTGTTCTTCAAGGACAATTTGATTTCACACACTTTCCAGAGACTCGAGCCCAAGTTATCTTGGGCCTAGTATTCATTATACTTTAAAGGTAATAGTCAGTGTTCGTAATAGACAAAGTGTTCATATTCATATTTTTGGCTACACAAAGGGTGAGGGTATAACATGATGAGGCCTCAGAAAAATTCACTTTGGTTTGCATGCTTTCTTGAATTGGTTATTTGAAATTCCTCTGTCATTGATCAATATTTGTGTTCTGTCTGATAATAAAAATAAATAAAACTGATTATTGATTTGGTCACAGGCCAATGTACATGAATGCCTCAAGGTCAATCACGCAGCTTTAATCAAAGCCACAACCATTGTCAATACTGTGGATGACATTTAATAAGAGTCCTAACAACATTTATCTTTTAGTTTAGGAAGCACATAGCAAACATCCTAGTTCTACTATTAGCAAATAGTGTTTTTTGTTGTATAGACAACTGCATTGTAGATATGATTGTATGTGACTAAAGTTCAAAATTGATTGATGAGTTTTATCTAGAGAGATATCATTTAGCACAACTAAGCTTCTCTATAAGGTTTGTGTTAGTTTCCATAACTCTCTGTGTTTTCCCTCTCCTCCTCCCCTCTCTCTCTCTTTTTCTCCATTCTATTTCTCTTTCTCCTCATTATTTCTCTCTCTTTCTCGCTCTCTGGTTCTCTTCCTCTTATTATCTCCCCCCCCCCCCCCCCCTCTCTCGGTGTCGCTATTCAAACAAAACACCAGCCTCACTTCAATCTGATTTCCATAACTCTTGGACTTTTCCCACTCCCTCTCCTCCCCCTCCCCCTCTCCTTCTCCCTCCCTTCCTCTCGCTCTCTGTTTCTCCTTCTCTTTCTTTTTCTCTCCATTCTATCTCTCTATTTCGCTTTCTCTTTCTCTCATTCTCTCTCTCTCTCTCTCTCTCTCTCTCTATTCAAATAAAACACCAGCCTTATCTTATGTCAATCTATCGTATTTATTCTGTTAAGTTCAAAGAAGGGTTGAAATGATTGTAAAGGTAGCACAACCTTTGTTTAAAATTTAAAAAAAAACCTTTGTATGAAACAGAAAAATAAGAGGAACAGAAAGGTTTAAGTTTGAAGCAGATTGGACCAATAATAAGGGAGTTATGAATGTTTGAAATATGAGATCACTAAATCTATGCAAATCTCAAATTTGCAATCGCCTGCTAGGTTGATAGAAGCTCTACAAAATAAACTGAACTATTAAAAACGTTTTATTGAATGTTGTGCTTAAGCGCAACTCAAAAACTTTAAAGAGAAATTTGATTTTCAATAACGGTCATATGTTTAGGACTTGGGTTCAAAACAGATTGCTAAGTGCATTACATTCTATAGATTCAACGAACCATTTAAAGATTTGTTTGAAGGAAAAGCAGAAGGTATAAGACCAAGAGGGAAGCCAGAAATCCAACTTGAAAGAGAACATAAAAGAGTGGAATTGCTCTGCAAGATCCTACGAGAATGGCAGATAACAGAGATGAGTGGAAAAATGATGCATTCAATATCTGAGCTCGGAGAAGATACCATCAAAAAAAGATACATATAGATAGAACCATTGATTATTTTCCTTTTCCCTCTTGCTTTTGTTCAGGCCACGGTCACAGTCACGGCGCTCCAGCCAACTCACACGGTCACTCACACGTAGAGAGCTTGAGCAACACTCTGGCCAAAGATAGCCCTGGTCATGGTCATTCACATGCTGGACATGGGCATAGTCATGGTGAGTGGTCTCTGCTTGTGTAATGTCACTGTTATACCCCAATCATACTCTAGCCTAATCAAACATGATTATGAATTTAATACATGGATAGAGGTATTACCTGATTTGAATAGAGTAATCGGTAGTTGAAAATGTATTGCTAGTATGGTTTAAAGATAAAGTTGAGTTCTGGTCATGCGATTGCATTGTGAAAGAAATGGTGTGGTATCGATCAGAAAAAGTTGATCATGTAGCATATACATTAAGTATAAGTGTGTACTGCAAGGGTCTGGAGTCGTCAACATGATAAGAAATTTGGCCCAGTCTTGGTAAAGTAACAAGCATTGTACACAGAAAGATGTATATGGGACTGCACAAACATGTCGCATAAAAGTCGTGCCTCATTTTTAAGCTGTCACTTGTCATATTTAAAATATGAAGGCATTTGAAGAGCCATGCTTTTCAGGGAACCCATTTTATCTGATGTTCTTCCACACTTGCATAATAACAATGATAACACTCACAAATTATTTTTCACCTTCCCCAGAACTCAACCTTCTCTTTAAACTATGATGAAATGCCTTTTTTTTTTACCCATCCTTCTATTTAGCATTTCACTTTCTAAATGTATGTGCTCTTCTCTGATAGGTTTAGGTTACAAGGACGAGGATTCCCAACACCAGCACACACCACAAGGGAGCTCAAAACAGATCCTTAAAGGTAAGATCTCCTCTTCTCTTATCTAAAGACCTCTCTCTCTCTCTCACGTTTCTCTGAGGAAGTCGGTAGAAAAATATACACAGGAGTGTTTTAGCTCTGGAAAACTCCTCCTACAGAGACCTACATGTATGGGGCGTTGCAAGAAAGTTGCAATCAATTGCAAATCCCCAAAGTCAAGCAAAATGCTTGCGAATAATTGAATATTTGCAATAGATCACAACTCACTTTCTTGCAACGCCCCATTAGTAAGAGAGAGAGAGAGAGAGAGAGAGAGGGGGGGGGGGGGTGGAGAATAAAAGCTAGACCAAGTTAACTTAATTTAATTGTTGACACTTTATTCCTTACAAAATCTTAGGAAATTTAAGAGACTAGTGGGGCGGTACAAGAAAGTTGAGTTGCAATCAATTGCAAATATCAGTTGCAACTTGTAATTAATCGCAACTTTCTTGCAATGCGCCACTAGTTCACTATAGAGGGAGAGGGAGAGAGAACTCTGTTAAAATTAGTAAAATGTATTTTAAAAAAATTGCCTTGAAAAAGTAACTCTACTACACAACGAAATACAAATAAAAGCACCTGAAAACTATTTTTGTTTACACAAGAGGGAGTACTTACTGCTGATTTTTATAAGCCCACATCCACGATACTCGTAGGGATTCTTACCATGATATATTCTTGACTAATAGAATTGTCAGACGTTTCACATGTTCAGAAGTCTGTAGTATTGTTGGAAATAACAAGGCACAGAAAATGTTTGACTTCATTCGATTTGAAATTATTTTTCTGATAAAAGAAATAAGTAAAAACAAGTACAACATTTGAAGAAAAAAATCTGATATAATAATATACCAGTATATATAATAGAGTAAATGTAAATGAGAGATATCAGTCGTTTTAAAAAAATGTCATCATTCAATCTCGTTGCAGGTGTTTTCCTTCATATTTTGGCGGATACGTTAGGCAGTGTGGGTGTGATAATATCTGCCCTTCTGATACAGTACTTCGGCTGGATGTGGGTCGATCCAGTGTGTTCCATGTTTATAGCTCTACTTATTATGGTCAGGTAGGTAGAACAGTGTGAGTGAGGGAGAGAGGGAAGGAGGAAAGAGGGAGGAAAAGGAGAAGGGAAGAGAGATAGTGTGTTCCATGTTTATAGCTCTACTTATTATGATCAAGTAAGAAGAACAGTGTGAGTAAGAGAGAGGGAAGGAGGAAAGAGAGGAAGGAAGAGCAGAAGGAAAGAGAGAGTGTGTTCCATGTGTATAGCTCTATTTATTATGGTCAGGTAAGAAGGACAGTGAGCAAGGGAGAGAGGGGGAAAAGGAGAAGGAAAGAGTGAAAGAGAGAGATAGAGAGAGACAGAGAGAACAAGAGTGAAAATGAGGAGCAGATGCAATTTATTATTGATATAAGGAGTTCTTTCTTTCATTCACATATATTTTTTTTCTCTAGATGTTTTAGCTTTCATACTGGCACACAGTATTCAACATATATCTTTAGATGTTACCATTGTAAAGAGATAATTATTGTTAAAGTTCCCATCCTGAAATTGCGTTCTAAATGGAGTCTTAGATCCTTTACAAATAATCCTTGATTTAGCTCATGCTGCAATGATAATTATAAACCTTTAGGTCAGTCAGGAACCCCGTGACTTTTACAGGCCGATCGCCTGTCTGATTATCAAGATATTAATGATTGGAATTACAAATTTTGAAAACCGTTCACTGAACGGTTTTCATAACACTACAGTCTATTTGGGAAAACGAGTATGGTAAAACCGGTCACTCAAATATTTTTACTTTTTTCAGGCACTTCTTGATCATTTTGAAGCGCGATTTTTTTTAGGGCTTCAATATTACACCATATCACAGACACTGGTAACATGTAGGACCGTGTATCTCAGATTTAACATTGTTAAACGATCCCTTTAATTTGAATGTCTCAATTTAGGGAATGGCTTCGATGTCTACTAATGATTAAAAATAACAATTGTGTGGCTGTTGGTCCCATTTAATCATCTCATAGATAGACCTGTATCGTTTTAATGTATCAGTAGCTTCACTTTCTTAAACCCATTTTCTTAAGTTTCTTCATGTTTTTCATTAAATTGAGATGAATCATGTAATGTCTATTCCAAATTGTTGCTGTCATGAATTCAAGCTCCCTTGGATAGGATGCTAAATGGAGGCCCTGTGTACAGGAGAGTCACCACCTTTGCACGTTAAGAACCCACTGCACTATTCATATAAGAGTAGGGGGAAACCCCGGTGTAGTGCTCTACCTCACACCCAATCAGTTATTCTGGGACGAGAGACCCAAGGGTTACAGTGATTCAGTTCTCTTTTTAGCCTCCCAGGCTCAGGTGGCGCTAAATATATTATACTTCAAAAAATGAATTATATGCTTCTCATCTTTCAGCGTCTTGCCATTGCTGGCGGATTCAGTGAGTATTCTAATGATGAGGACTCCAAGTGAGATCGAGGGAGAGCTACCAAGCTGCTATCAGAAGGTATGATTGTTTTTATATCATTTCTTATGCTGTAGCTCAACCGATATTGAAGCTACAGTCAAACCTGCTTTAGTGGCCACCTGTCTACAAAGACCACATTTTTTGTTTCCCTTGAAAATGGTTACTCATTGAAGCTTGTACTAAAGGAACCTGTCTTCAAAGACCACTTTTTTTGTTTCCCTTGGGCGATCGGTATAGACAGGTTTGACTGTACATGTATTTGATCTGAGCCCCGTCAAATAAACAGTTGCGATTGATCGCAACTTAGTTGCGATTGATATTAATCACAACTATGTACATAAGAGATAGGGGACTGAAAAATTGCAATTGATTAGAGGACTTGCGATTGATTTGGATCAATTGCAACTCTTTATAAGACAGAGCCCAGTATTCCATCATCAGCAATAATCGTATTGAATAAACATTAGGTCATTTCTGCAAACTCTTAATTGGCTTAAAAATGTGGGTATTTGCCTTTTTAATTTTAAAAGGAACTTTTAGATGGAATTATGGGTGTTATTCTTGAGCAGTGTTGGTGGAAGTCCATAAAGGTTGTTTGAATAGTGATGAATTGTGGTAATGAAGATAGATATAAACAAATCTTGTTAGTTGAATTTTCATAGTTTTACTACACGTATAACTGGAAGTGGGGGTATAGTGAAAACGCTCATGACAACATCTGCCTGCGTTGAGAGGAGCAGACTATGCAACATCTACCAGACCCTTGCACCCAAGAATATCTGGTACCACTATCCACCTGCGCGATACAATGCATCTAACACTGGATTGGGACATTCTATTCAAGAGTGAATATTGTGGCATTGTGACTTAAGAAGAAGAAAAAGAAGAAGAAAACAGGATTTCATAATCAGGGAGACTCAACTGAATGATAATTTAGTATTTGATGATGCCTGTTTAGTCTCTCGTACTTCTTTCAAGCTTTTAATGTTTTTCGGTCTCTGTCTAATGCAGAGCTGCCAACTAGTACGGATTTCCCGTAATTGGTACGGAAATTATCGACCATTACGGCAGTACGGAATGTTGTCTAAAATTTTTTTTTTTTTTTTTTTTTTTGCGCATAGGGATCTATCGTAGCAAGTGCTGTGCAGTATGGTGGCCATCCAACACTCGCTGCATGAGAAATATGGAAAATTATCGAGTATTCTCTTAATAGAAGCCAATTTTTCATTGAAAACTTATGTGTTGTGATGAACTGAAAATCAATATTTAGCAACTTTGTGGGAGTAAAATCACAAAAAATTTCAGATAATCATGCGCGCATGCGTCCGCTTGCCATTCTTTTTAGATTCATGGCGCCGCATAGGAAATTACTGATTTATTCCCCAAATTACTGATTTTGAGCCTTATGGTTACTGATTTTCTGTTCTGGAGGTTGGCAGCTCTGCTAATGTATCTTTGTCCTATTCAATACGCATAGGTTGGTAACCTGGAGGGTGTATACAGCATCCAAGACAAACATTTCTGGACTCTCTGCACTGATGTCTACGTGGGCACATTGAAGCTAGAGGTCGCCCCCAACGCTGACGTCAAATACATCATTACTCAGACTCACAATATATTTTCACAGGTAAAAAATAAGCAGTTATATATTGTCTTAGTGAAACAGCAAGTAGAAATGAAGCAAAATGTAATAAAAGTCAAAATAAATTTTGCACGGCTATCCCATCAGAAATATATTGATTTATTGAGTTAGATTCCTCAAAAGATCAAAGATCTGGCCAGCGTTTGCTGAATCGGCATTAACAACAAATTAGATTTGTTTGGGATTTTGTTTAATTAGTTCTCTATACTGCCAACTTTAAACCTCCAACACCAGAAACTAATCAAAGGGTGTGATTTCAAAGGTAGAGATTAGTCAGTTTCTGTGTGCAGTAGGCCATAATTTGCTGACACCATTCTTAGTGGAAATACCATTAATGGGTGTACAAGTCTCGCACACAGCAAACCCATAGCCCAATCAAGAAATACTCCCTAGGCTCTCTGAGAGTCTTGGATGATGGAAATGTAGGGCCAACTAGGGCAATTGGTGGAAAATGCAAAGCATTACATAAGGCCTGTTCTTCATAAAACTGAAGGCTGGTAGGTAATTGGGTAAACACCAAATGGAATCGAATTCCCCATGAGACCCCACTACTATGCATCTTCAACACCAAATTGCTGTAAACTGTTGGCACAGGTATTAATAATACAAACATAAAAATGATCGTGGATCAGCACTTCTTTTTCATGAAGATGAATCTGCCCGACTTTCAACGTATGCCAAGAAAAATACGGCAAAAACTGATACGATATTTTCTTCTTTTAATTTTCTTCCCACTTTCCAGGCTGGTGTAAGGCAGCTCTATGTACAGACCGATCATACCAGCGCATGATGACGACTTTGACTGATCCCTTTAAAGCTTGCCCATACGTCCCTTTGAATGCTGGTACCTCAATCAACTATATCACCAAGTGGACTATGCTCTTCAGGAGGGCGTTTCACAAAACTTGTCATCAGTGACAAATGACAGTTTTTGTTATAAGCTACTGAAATCCTTGCTTTTGATTGGCCATCAGCAGATTTGTCACTGATTTTTGTCATTTGTCATTGATAAAAGGTTTTGTGAAACTCCCCCAGGAACACCATACAGTGAATGGAGGACAGATGTGAAGTCCAGCGTTGGACTGTTTGTGCTAATTTTTAAGTGCAAATGTTGGCATAATTAATATTTGATCATGTAAAGCAAAAGTTCAAGGAGGTGTTTAGACATAATTGCACTTATAATTAACTTGGTTTCTGTTCATTTTTTAATTCATGTGTGTAAGGGAATCATGTTTGTGTGCCCTTGGCTTTGTAAAGTATCATCTTTGGAAACCAGAAGATGATTCCTGCCTTACCTGTATTAACCCTAAAAAGGTAACTTAGTTTAGTGCTCTCTCAGCCAAGTTTGGGGGAAGGGGGAATGGATTCCACCCCCCCCCTCCCCCTCTCTTGAAATCTTGGCCATGGAATTACAAAAAGTTCTGATAATAGTATCTCATAAAGAATAAGTCCATGAAGTTTCATATCTATATCTCAAATTGTATTTCAATTATCATTAATTGAATATTCACATATCTGTGAAGTGGAAATTCTGCATTGTGTACAATATGGGGAATACACTTTGGTCAAAATTGTATACATTTGGTATCAAAACATGTGTAAGGCTCTTGGCAATAGTTATGAATGCTTACGACACACACACAAAATATATCCTTGAATGGAACGCGGCGAGGGGAGGTGGATTCTGGCCTTGTTAGGGTTAATCAGGGTAGGGGGTGGGGGTGAGAGATTGCTCAAACTTTCACTAATTTTTTTTCCTCATTTTTCTGCTTTAATTATAACTTAATATCAGGGTGGACTTCCCCTTTAAGTATCATGACCAAGCTGCCTGCTGCATATTGAAAAGCTCTATATGTTGACTACCGGTAGTGAGAAAATACAAAGGAGCGGTGAGCAATTTAGCTTTGGAAAGTCCCAAAATAAAGTAAGTTTAAAAAGAGCTCTTCTATTAGAAAATACAATAAAATACTTAAATATCACTGCGAGTCATATCGCACTGATGCAACACCAAATCCTAAGAGAGATCACATGAACAGTCTTTTTGACACTGATGTTGACTGAAGTCTGTGAGTGATCGATATAAGCGTAATATTCCACTCACTTTGCAATAGCTAGGTACCCTCGTGTATCTGTCCTGAAGTTCTCGGCCATTCTAAAGAGATTGTGTACGGGTCCCTTTTAGTTGAATTTTTAGAAGTATTATGTATTTTACTCGATATATATGTTGTTATACTTTTTACACCTTGGATTATTTAGCAAACGGTCTGTTTAGACAGGGCCCTGCTTCATAAAAATTTATATCAATAACAAGTTCCAATAAGTGTTACAAGTTACTGAAACTATGGCATCTGATTGACTGAGCTCTAATGTGACATCAAGTTTTAGCATTTGTTACTGATAACAAGTTTTATGAAACGGGCCCTGAATCTACCGTGCTTTGCAAAAAGTACATACTTAGATGAAGATTTCATGATAACATCTTTGGAAAGCCAGAAGGGTGTTAACTCTGTATTAAAGCGTACGACTGAATACCGTTTTGGCTCAAAATAGACGATTATGTAAATGAGCTGCATTGATATATTTCTTGGCGTAGTGAAAAGCATGTGTGCATTGAACGAGATGTGGACTGTTCATATGGAAACTATAAATAAAGAACGTTGGTTTATGATGATTTTTTTTTTTAATGCTTCCACCATTGTTTCCAATTTGTCTGTATAGAGGTCCCTTTACATGAGAAGTAGGAGTTCTGTTTCATTTTATGGAATAGGCCATTTTCGTAATGTATCCAAATTGAATGCATAAATCTTTGTTACTTGCCTTGTTGCAAATTATTTCATTCACCTGACACAAATAATTGTATTTCAATAATCAGAATGAAAATTGCTTATATTACGTGTTGTTAGGTGGGGCAAGCCATAATGTATGTCCTACCTAGGAACAACTAATGTATGCATTCTGACAATTGAGATACTACTATTTGTGACAGATAAATGGAATCATACGTGTTTAGGCACTTCACAAAGACGTATGCATCAAATTTGATTACATTACGAAAATGGTCTATTGCAAATATACATGTTGTAGTAATGTAGGTGTATGCATGCGATTGTGAAGGATTTGAAATTTACTCCATTGAGATTGCAAACAACAGGGGTTTCAAGCTGATTTTGAGTTGTCCTTCTTGAGCAAATTTATTGAATATCTGATTCAGTAAATTGAATATGAAATTTATTTTCGTATTCTTTGTTGATCCCAAGTTTTGTAAAATTTCCATTAATTTGTAACATTCCGTTATCTTTTGATTTTTTACATTCAGTAGAATTAGAAAGATCAGTACTACTGAAAGATAATTGTCTGATCTTTGAATGTTGGTATATCCAAGGTTCTCAATTTCTTCTCTTTTTTTTAATTGTGACTCTACAAGATATTTCTTTCCATTATGATTTCCAGATGGAGATTTTAAATGACCTTTTGTGGTGCTTTTTATTTTTAGTCTTTGCATATGCAGGTACATGTACAGCCAAACCTGATTTAGTGACCACCTGTCTACAAAGACCACATTTTTTGATTCCCTTGAAAATGGTTTCTCATTGAAACATGTACTAAAGGGACATGTCTACAAGACCACCTCTCTATAAAGACCGCTCCGTGTTTCCCTTGGGCGGGCGCTATAGACAGGTTTGACTGTACAATTTTTAATATTTGTATCAATTAAACAAATTAAGAAATGTAGTATCCAGGGTGAATGAAATTCCTCCACAATGAGTTAAAATGCTAGGTTACAATATTTCTACATATTCTGAATGAAAAATGGTTTAATGTAATTCACAGAAAGACATAGTCATATTACACATGTATTACAAAAAGTGCAATCTGTTATTGTTATGTTACCAGTAGGCTGTGACTCCCTCCTGTTTTCCTTTGTTTTTATTTCTTCCACTGCATGTCCATGGGTTTTAGGCAATACACTTTTAAAGGCTTTAAAGAAATATTTTTGAAAAATCTTATGAGGCTGGATGTGTATTTGTTGTCCTTTGGAGTGTGGTAAACTTACAGAAAAAGGTCGAGTATACATTCTGCCCATTTTATGAGCTTGAATCACCATGGCTCACATTAATAATTGCAGTTAACCGAACAGCAAAATACAAATATAATGGCTTCGATTTATGAAAAGGTCATTGTTAAAGTGAGAATGTAGACACGATATTGAAAGTACATGTAAATGTTGCCATTATCATCATCATCCTTATTCAGTAAAGTCAGCACCCTATAAAATCAGGCCAACCCAACCTGTATGCTTTCTTTCATCTCCATTTCTTTACATGTACATTATTTTGTATCGGTGTTTGCCCATTGTATGATATTGATTCAAAATGGTTCGTATGCTGAGAGCACAAAGGGCACTAACTGTTTGTAAATTACTTAAAGGGGAAGTCCAGTTGGTTGTAATAAAAACAGAAAAATGAGAGGAACAAGTCAGTGACATTTTGAGCAAAAAAGCAATTAAAAATAAGAAAGTTATGAATTTATGAAGGAGCGATCAATCAAATACATATTTAAAACTCTGTGACGTACATGCGAGGTCCTTTTCCCATTTGCACTGTAATCAAAAATATATTTTCCCTTAAACAATGTTCAATCATACATACACCCGAAGTATAATTATTGAAAATATGTTTTTATACAACCCCAGTATGAAACAAATCTATTCCATCAATAAGAAAATAAAAGTTTGGAGAGGAGCTTGCAAGATACGTCACGGTGTTGCCAATCGGTGTTTCACTGATGACAACTTCAAAATTCATAACTTTCCTACTTTCAATTGGATATTGCACAAACTTTCACTGATTTGTTTCTCTTTTTTGTTCTGCTTCTATTAAACCAACTTGATATCAGGGTGAACCTCCCCTGTAACACCTTTGTATGTCTCAACAAATTTGGTTGTCCTTTGATCATGGATATTGGTCACTACTTAAGAAAAAGATACAATGTAACACTACTTACTTCAGCCATTTCAGTCTGTTGATTACACTCATTTTCTTTGTGTTTAGTCACTCTCGCTATCTTTTTTTAAAATTGTATTTATTTACTCTATCTTTTTTTTTTAAATTGTGTTTATTCACTCTCTACAGCTCTATTACTTCAGTCCATTTGTTGTCATGTAGATCCAGAGATTGTCATGTTATATAGCTCATAAAGGGTCGAATATCCTTTTAGCTTTCATAAGATGCTGCCTAATTAGGAAATAAATGTATAGCCAAACTAAGGCGCGTTGCAGAGATTACTGTACATTGAGCATACCTTGATGCTAGCAGTAGCCTGGGCCCACTGTTAACAATAAATATTCAATCGCATGAGTAATGGGTGAGCATGTTGGGTAACTAAAAAATTATTTTATTTTAATGAAGACAATGTATGTATTTTTATTTTCTCCTTTTACACAACTTGTGAGCTAAAAAGAAATGTGCAGAAATGAAAAATGAGAATGTATAAAAGAAAAAATTACATTTCTTTGTAAATCTGGACTACCAAATCTGAAATCCAGGCCACCAGAAAGTCACAATCAGTCAAGTAACTTTCTGTAAGTGTTGAGCCCTGCATTGAGTCTAGAAGGTTGTTGTTCCATTAAACAAATAAAAACACACATGCACTGTTGAAATATCTTCATATAATAATATTTATTTCAATATGACATTTTTCTTTCTTCATCCCGATCTTGGACTAATATTAATTTGTCATAGATATATTGCATGTTCTACTACAATTGGATCTATTAACATAAACTTAGTTGATGTCATATGTGTAGACCCTTCTCTCTTTAATAGTATGCGGGCAAGTCCTCCATATTTTGTCCCTTTTGTTTAATACCGACATCAGAGTTTTTAGTACATGTACAGCTAATGCTTCTATTGAGTTTACATCCTTGTTGTAGCTGGACCACCAGACCAAAAAGCGAGGAAAACAAAACTTATTTTCGTTTTATTCCGGTTGACGTATGAAGCAGCTAACGACTGAATACCTTAGACTTGCCAATGTCTAGAAATGTCTAGAAACAATGAACTTTACAACTATTAGAATTGTGTTCGAGAAAACTTTTATGTATCTTTATTCCAACCTTTGTAAGCTGACTTGTACACTGTATTGCCTGCCTTCTCAACGAACTTGCTGTAAATACTAACTAATATTAAAAAGACAACTTCATATATACTTTAGCACTACCTTGTAGCATTTTTGTTCCCTTTGTAATAGATCTGATGCTTATGGGCTTTTGAATGTGTCTTCTTGGAAATGTACAGGAGAGAAAGAGAGAGAGAGAAAAAAAAATGAAGAGAAAGATGGATAGAGAGATTGAGAGAGGGAGAGAGAAATAATAAGGAAGAGAAAGATGGATAAGAGAGAGGGAGAGAGTGTGAAAGAGAGAGAGAGACTGTTGGAATGCTCAATCTTATATTTTCATCAAATTACTGGTATGTGCCACAAGAATCTAAACAAAAGAGCTTTAAAAACAAGAGAATACAGCAGATCATGCATTTACTCATAAATTTGAAATCTGGGACTTTCTTAGTTGCTTACCTAGAAACAAGTTGGTAAATTCTGCAAATTTTGCATACATATACTATTGCCTTGTTACTAAGAACTGAAGACAAGCTCTTCAAAATGTGTAAAAAGAAAAACTTTCTTATGAAAGTATGAATAAACATCCAATACATCATGAAATATTCCTTCTTGAAATTAAGTTTTGCATATACATGTTTGTTGATTCTTGACGTCATGATTTATTCCAAGTTTTCTGCCCACTCTCAGTATACATACAAGCCTAGATTATTGTCCCGATATATATCCAATATGATTGGATATGTATCCGATACCTCTCAATAGATTGAATCTCTTCTTACATGTTCTAACTAGGTAATCAAATAACCATTACATAAGTGAACTACTTCACATAAATACATGTATACAATTCTCAAGTACATTATTATGAAACATCGCATATCAGACAGTATTAAAGAGAGAGAGTAGAGAATAAGAGGAGAGGAGAGAGAGAGGTAGAGAAAGAAGAGACAGGAGAAGAGACAGACACACAGACAGGCAGTGCTAGAGATAGATCGAGATAGAGAGAAAGGAGAGAGATGGAGGGAAAAGTATTAAAGAAAGAAGGATATAGAAAAACAGGTATAAGGAAAGAGAAAATTAAGGAGAGGGAAAGACAGAGAAAGAGAGACATGCAGACAGCGACCAACACATAAACCAGTGCTATCTGCTTTCCGCAAGCAAAGCATCGAAAATAGAAGGGGTGACAGCAAACTGCTTGAGCATCTCTAGCTCGACTGGATGCATGTGACCAGCAATGACCAATGAGTGCAGAGGATCTCCGAGGTCAACGGAGGTCAGCTCTCGTAATGTTCCAGATACGATCTGCTGGGTGTCGGAACCGACTCTGGCAACCCCTATGCAAATTGTGTCTTCTGTGTAAGCTGTTATGAGAGAGAACAAATTTTTATGAGTAAAAACAATTCCTAATATACCCCAAACTTTTGATCAAGGAGCAACAAAGTTGAATATGCAAGTTACATAGAAAATACCTCAACAGATAAGGTAGTAAAACTATTTTTTTTTTAATCTTCACGAAAGCATCATAAGAGCCCGGGCAACATTTAATCAATAGTACTGAATACAGCAAAACCACTACATTTTGCGAACATGAAATTGTCATGAATTTTGTATTCTTTGAGTCCTTTAGATTGCACAACTGACGCAGCAATGAATTTGTGAAATCCTTGTATTGCTAACAGATACATGTACATGTTTCTCAGGGGCCTATAGAGAAATGATAATGTGATGTTCTTATTCTTTGTTTATGCACATAATATGCAGTACTACAACTCTCTACTCCCACACCCTCCTTATACCTCAGTCACACCAAAGAGACAACAGACAGAACAAAACATTGCATTACCCTTAATGGGGTAGAGATAATTGGTTTGGAGTAGGTGGGGGGTCGCTGTAGGGTCACTGAGGTAATAGGGAGGTAATACATACAAAACTTACTCTTTTGATCTTACTAGTAAATCTATGTGTATAAGGCGCACTTTTTTGCCGCAGAAAAAATTTGAAAGTCTTATACACAGGTACACAAAAAAATATAGGAAGATCTGCTATCATGATTATTGAAGCCATGATAGCAGATGTTCCGACACCCAGGTTGCGAACGTTTTTTAGTTTTGATTTATGGCGCTATGCCTGGCAATGTATCCCAGCTCAGTAATCAGTGTGCTGACTCACCACTCGGAAACTAAAACAACACTCAAATTTGTCTGTCATCTTGGTTTGAAAGTAATCTTTCTAATAGATCTCAATATGTAGTTTATGATAACAATTCCTCCAATTTCGCTTTGGCCTACTACAAGGTTTTATCCTAGGTACTCTACTGTTTTTAATTTACATTAATGATCTTACACATTCTTCTAAAAACGACATTGTTACTTTTATTTGTGACAAGTTCACAAGCACAAATCAGCGCCTTCAACTGCACCTCGATGTTAAATGAAATCCTTCCCCGCGCGTTTTCAAAATAGGGGTGCGCCTTATACACAGAGATTTACGGTATCTACAAATACACACACAAAATTTGCTAGTCAGGCCTCATTCAGATATGACGCGGTAGAACCGTGGCACGTTTTTTTTTATGACGACATAAAATGTAATATGTGTCACATTTCTGTATTATATTAGACAGATCCCAGTGAATAAGCAAAGGAACTTTGTTGCCATAAATTGATTTACATGTTGTTGTTTGTTTGTTTTTTTAAATTTTTTTTTTGAATGGGGGGGGGGGGGCATTTACCAGGGTCATATCTAAACAAGCCTTGACACCAAGAGACTGAGGATTTACCTGTGTAGTCGTCTCCTCTCTCTTTCCTCCTGTCCGGGATTTCAAGAAGTTGAGACGCGGCCTGTGGTACCGTGAGGAAGCGTGGCGGCTCGAAGATCTTACGCCCTCTAGAGACAATAAATAAGACAGATTGAACATTCCGGTGATCACCATCAGTGACCTGGCATTGGCCCAACTATCAGGGTTGGGGGTGGGGGGCATTGGTATTAAGATGAACAGTATCATTGATTAGGAGAGTTTGGGTTTGATGGGTTTTTTTTTTACCTGACCTCTAAGAAAGCATGTGTAATCTTGTTACCTTCATAGTAAAGTATACAAGTCTTTTTTGTGTTTACCTGACGGCTATGAAAGCATGTGTATGCTTGTAATTAAGCAACCAGGGGACCGATGACTTTAAGTCCTCTCTGAGGGACTTGGTAATGAGGATCAATGCCTTACTAAAGTGCACTCGCGCATCGACTTGGTTTTGAACCCTGGACCTCTTACTTACGAGACCACTGCTCTACCACTGAGCTATCACGTCTCCTCATTTGGCCAACCTGGTTCAAAGTTGGGCACAATATGGCGAATACTGCTTCGTTGGGCAAGCATAAAACTTAAGAATAAGCGCCATGTTGTAACCAACTGAAACCATTTGGCTCTAATGTAGAGGACATCAGTATCACTTGGTCAATAAAATACAAATCAACAAGGCCAACGACTGATAATAAGGGTGCGGAAAGGAGTCCAGTCATCTTTCTCCCTCTCCTATTTCTCTCTCCTCTTTTTTGTTTTTGTTTCTCCAATCAAAGGAAGGGGAGCACATATGTTCCCCCTGACACTCCCCTTTTAAATATAAAATAATTCATCATTTATGAATACGAGTTGGATACAATTCAACTGTCTACAGCGCACGCCCGAGGGAAAAACAAAAATTAGTCTTTGTAGACAGGTGGTCTATATAGACAGGTTTATATAGCACATGTTTCAATGAGAAACCATTTTCAAGGGAAACAAAAAATGTGGTCTTTGTAGATAGTTGGTCACTATTAAAAGCAGGTTAAACTGTACATTTTCTCCAAAATATCTCTGAAAAATGTAGTGTACTCACTTGATAAGGTTCTCTACACTCTGCTCTTTCATTTCGATGTCTAGTAGACACAGCGTGTGAAGACCTCTTGATCTGTTAGATGCTATCTTATCATAGTAACTATCTGGTTTCCAGGTGTCGGTCCAGAACACTATCGAGATGGTCTCCCCATAGTTGTAGAGCTGTCCATCATAAACAATAGCAATTATTATTCATTACATGAAGAGTTTTGAGCCAAATCTTGTGCTTATAGCTGAAATATTTGGTTGACTGTGAAATACATGGTTTGCAAAAAAATTCCTGGATCGGCTGGATGACCATGCAGTAAATGTTCAATATCTCGTGGTTTGGGGTGCATGAACGCATAAAAAGGTGAATACGCGTTGGGATACGCACAGGCTATGAAAATGGATGTCTGCATGCATCCCTAGCAAAATACTTGGGTAAGGACAAAATAATTTTGTCATCTGTGTGTTTACGGTAAAGTGCAAATTAATATAAAAAACATTAGGATTGAGCTTGAGATACTAGAATTCATACAATTAATAATAATAATAATGAATGGCTTTTCTTTAGTGGGACACAATGGTATATCACACTCGTTTTGAGAATATTTTACCCGTCGTGCCGACACATGTAAGCTCATCAGCTTTGTATTATGTCCTGGTAGTTATAATTTTTTCTTTTTTTTCAAGACAGGCTACTTTCCATAATGGAGAGGCTCCTTTTCGGTCATGGGGCTATTTTATAGTACCCACTGCTTAAAAGTTTTCAATGTACAAGGGTGAGAAAAAAAACTAGGAGAATGCCACCTGTCTCTGCCTATTTCCAGTATCCCGAGTTCAAATACTCACCTGTAAGCCACAGCAACCTATAGCATTCATGATGGAAGCATTATGGATAACCTTGTACTCGATCCCTTCCTGCTTTGCTCTCAGAACTAGGTCTGTGTGTGTAGTGGCTCTGCAAAAGGATACAGAATAGATGGGTCATTTCATGGGGTTGGGGCAATTTTGTGACACACCAGGGGCGCGTTTCACAGAGATCCTAAGTTGAACTTATCTCTAAGTTTGATCTAACAGTTATGGAAAGCCGTTAGCATCATTGAAAACATTTTGTAAAAGTTATTTCAAAAGGCATAAAATGTTGATTCAAATCATTCAAATTTTATATCATCAAGAAGATTTCATGTTCTTGATGTAGAATTTATAAAAAGTCTAAAATACTACAATTTTCGCTTTTTAATATATTTTATTTTAAGGCTACAAATGGCTCTCCATAATTTTGAAGTCCAACTTAGAGTTAAAGATAAACTCCAGTACTGGTAAAAAAAAAAAAAATAATTCTCACAGAATCAAACGAAACTTACACTGAATGTTCAAGATTACAAATAAATGACATGTGCCAAACAATTTTGGAAGAAAATGTATACTGGCTGAGTAATGAGCATAGAAAGACAAGGAAACCAAGGTAGTACCATCCCCGACACCATGTGTGTTGTCCCATATATAGCTTTCTATGTGAGTGTTTGTTACTTTACCAAGACTCGGTCAAATTTATTATGATTTTGATGACTCCAGAACCTTGCAGTGCACACCAATACTTACATGCTACATGATCAACTGTTTCTGATCCTTTCACACCTTTTCTTTCACAATGCAATCGCATTACCAGTACTAAAGTTTATCTTTAAGTTTGACTTAAGATCTTTGTGAAACACTCCCCAGGGCCCCGTTGCATTAAACTTAGTTAGCATTGATAGTAACTGTGCCATTAATGGTAACTTCCATGGAAACTTTGATTTTGATTGGCTGTAAATCATAGCTACTACTTTTTTTCTTCATTTTTACCTCATTGATTTTTGTGTGTAATAAATGGAATGTACATGTATAATTGTATACACTTGAAATAAATATGTTACAAACTTCTATACAAACCTCGCTAAATAAACAGTTTGTAGGTTAAATTATTTTCTCCATATCCAATAAAAAAAAAAATAACCAAAACAGAAAGGTCAATAAATAGAACATTGCTAATTGAAAGACTAAATCTACCTATGATTGGTCTTACCCAAATGGATCGCCGACAACTAAGAATGCTATATCCTCCGTCCTTGCACCCTCAAAGATCTCATCTGACCCTTGTTCAACAAGGTCACGGTCGGCTAAAATGATCTCCCGTCCATAATACTGCTCCTGTCATAAGAAAGAGAGTGCACACGTACATTTAGTGGAGAAAATGAGTAATTTGCCTTTCTCTTACTCCTTGATCTTATCTAATATTCAATAGTGAGTAGAAATGAGACGTTAATTAGCCCTAGTCAAAATGTCAGAGTGCTGGTACTATGTAGTAGAGATGGTCAATAGACATTATTTGTACGAAACTTTCAAATTTTGTAGGTTAATGAGCTGCAGTGTATCAGTAATGCCTTTAATGGATCTTTTATTTTAACGGCATCCCATTCCCAGTGTAAGACAAAACTTTTGACTTGAATATGTCCGAAAATGCCACATCAAATTATAAAAATAAATGTCTTTCACTTTCAGTCCAAAAAAGGCTAACAGACAAGAATCCTTAGATGAGTCCTCGGCGCTTGTTCAGAAACGTATCCAATATTTGACCCGTAACTCCGGCGTGGAGATACCCAGCTAAAACATACCCAAAATGAAGTAAATTTTCATTAAATAAAGATCATGAGTTAAAATTTGTATTGTTTATTACCTGTTTCGTGTCAATTTCCTTGTTGTTTTTGGAGTATTATTCGGATAAACGTTGATATTATTAGTATACAATTTTTCACAAGTTTCATGGCAAACCGCTGCACAATACAAGTGCATACCGATGGTGGGTTGCGGGCGTGCTCACGCCTGTGTGAAGTCATCTACCGTAATTAGGCAAATTCATGCAAAAAAATATATTCAAAAAATTGACTTGAAAACACATCAGACAATTAGTCTAAACCGAGTCAGGAGCAAATTTGAAGAAATTATATTTTTAAATGTTGTAAAACCAAAGATATAAGACGAAAACTGACCAAGTATCTGTACTAAAAATTGTACATGTAAAATTGGTGGTATACATTCGACAGCTGGAATTGACGCGCACGGTTGCATTACGTGCGTTCTCGAATCCAAAATCATACCTCGCACACACACTCTCGCCATACCGCGAATGGTTCGTCGTTGGGAGCTAGCCGGCTGAGAGTTTGCAGCGATACCAACGCAGCTTCGGAGCTCCGCAAAGCGCCATTTTAGCGGGACTCGGAAAGGTTCGCGATGGGAAGGCAGCGGCCTAGCTTTTTGCCCAAACAATGCTAGATCGGCTGCTGGCAAAATGAAAATAACTACGATCGAGAACATCTTTGGTTTCTTAACTTTTCAGTGAGATAATTCTGAATTCTAATTGAGACTATATAATATATTAAATCGACAAAGAAACCTCGGTAGAACTCTTCTAACTATATAAAAGCTTGTTTATTTCTTCATTTGACATTTTGTTTTCGACTATTTTTTCGTGCGCGAGTCAATGCAAACTATGTATTACCAAACTTTCAACACGCAAGGAACGGGGAACACTCGCGGACCTCGTAACAAATTTGTTGCAAAAAAAAATTAGGGGTGATTTTGAAGCAGTGTAGAATATTGGCGCTGCAATGCGCAGAAATATACTTGAAAGAAACATAAAAAATCATACCTGAATTTTCAGAAAATCGTATTTGTATTAGTGTACCTAGATCTAGATGTGACTTGTTTATAACTCAGATTTTATGAAGATTTGTCGGGGAAAAATGTCAATTTTTTCCGTTTGGTGGTCATTTCTAGGCTAATATTTAAAAAGTTACTTCAGTAATGGTCCCGATGTTTCTCTTATCATACTCGCATGTTATTTCTACATAGATTAAACATAGGATGGTTAAGGCTAAGGGTAAGAATGTAACATTATAAAAAAGATATATCCTTCCACCCTCCCATATCCAAGTTTTGGGCTGATTATTGCCGACCCACCGCAGCAAGGCCATTCAGATTTTTGTACGGAGGCAAAGCGCCCTCTAGTGCCCCATGAATGTGCCTACCGTAATGAATATGAGGATCATTTCGGTATTGGATTTTGGACTTTGGATAAGTTTTTGAACAGGCGCCGAGTTCTCAACTCATATATCCCTACAGAATGCAATATCAAGGTTAAGATTATTAGAAGGTGTCAACCCATTAATCATCAGATTCTTCAGATTAACTGTGTGACGTACAAATCAAACTTCGCTTCTACGCTGGCCAGTGGAGAGGCAATGGAGGAGTGCCATACTTTACTGCGTAGTGCAGCTTTAAACCTTCTTGACTGGGTGGCATTGTCCTCAGCATAGCTGTGGTCAATTTGTTTATCTTAAGTTTGTGATTAGTCACCGTGAATGATTTATTTACATCTCTTTAAGTGCCTTGCTGGCTTTGTTTCTGGCCAAAAATATTCTCTCTCTCTCTCTCTCCCTCTCTCTCTCTTTTCCCTCTCTCTCTCTCTCTCTCTCTTTCTCTCTCTCTCTCTCTCTCTTTCTCTTTCTTAGAACTCTTCCATTTTTCTCTTCTTCAAGTTTGGTGCAAGCTGTTATGTAATTATGGTCTATTAAATGTATAGGTCTTTTTTTCTTTTCATTCTAGCTTAGTTAGATATTTTTGTTGTAATATTCGTGTTAGCTTTTCTTCTGTAAAGTAATTAAGGAGTGGGTTCTGCAGTCAGTTGTTGTTTTTTACATGTATCTATATGTGTTTTTATTACCTTTTAATTTTTGTAGTATATTTCTTATATTTACTCATAATCATGTATTGTGTGTGTGTGTGTGTTTGTGTGTGAATGTCTGTTTGTGTTTTGTTATGTATGCAAGTATGTATGCCATCCTGGGTAGTCATTTCCAAGACTTATATGTGTTTAGAGTTTATTGTGCCATTAATTTTCTTAATTGTAAATAATGGAAACCATTGTTGAAGAAGATGTAAACATAATGCTTAGAGATTGTGCATATGCTGATTGTGGTGCATTTGACCAGAATCTACAAGGAAATTTCGATCTTTTGCATGTAAATGCCAGGAGTTTATGTAAGAATTATGATGAGATGTTACAATTGTTGTCTTGCTTAAAGCATGATTTTTCTGTGATAGGTGTCTCTGAAACTTGGTTTAAAACTTCAACTGATGTCAATATGTTTCAGATACCTGGCTATTCTTTTGTTCACATATGTAGGGCAGACAAAAATGGCGGTGGGGCATGTCTGTACATTAAAGATGATTTGGAATTTAAATTCCGTTTTGATTTATCTGGATCCAATTCAGGGTATGAAATTGCTTTTGTTGAAATAACAAACCTCAGTAAAAAGATTATTGTTGGATGTGTATATAGGGCTCCAAGCTATGATAGTATATCCTTTGTGGAAAACTTAGAACATCAGCTACAGATATTGAGTAGAGAAAACAAGGAAGTATATTTAATGGGTGACTTCAACATCAATTTAATGAATTATGATACTGATCGTAGTGTTAAAGATTTTGTAGATTTCATGTACTCATTTGGATTATTTTCTCTCATCACTAAACCTACCCGTATTACTGAAATTAGTGCAACATTGATTGACACTATTTTCACAAACTGCATTCAAAATGAGTTTAGCTCGGGTATAATATGTTCAGATATTTCAGATCATATGCCTATATTTTGTGTTAAAAATGGCTCTGTGGTAACTTCTGTCAAGAGAGATGGACAAGTTATGAGGCGGTCAATAAATGATGAAAGAATCTCAAGGTTCAAGCAACACTTAGCTGAAATTAATTGGCAGGCTCTGCCTTCACTGGAAGGCGTCAATGAGTCATATGAACATTTTCTACAAATATTTCTGGAATTATATAATTTATGTTTCCCATTAATTGAAGTATCGATAAAAAGTAAATGTAAAAAGCCATGGGTAACTCGTGGTTTATTGAAAACAATAAATCATAAACATAAGCTTTATGGTAGTTATGTCAAGAGACCAACAGCTGAGAATAAAAAGAAATATATCGATTATAAGAATGTCTTGGTTAATACTCTTCGTATAGCCAAGCAAAAATATTACAATGATTTGTTCCACAGTGTTAAAGGTGATATTAGGAAAACTTGGTCTCATATCAATGAATTGTTAGGTCGGTCAACTAGGCATTCACTCCCTCAAGAGATGGATTTTAATGGAGTACTTCTTTCTTCTGCCAAGGATAAGGCTGAAAGTTTTAATAAATATTTCATTGGATTACCCATGAAAATCAGTGCAGACATTCCTCAAGTACCACAATTTTTTCAAGATTATATGAAACAGTGTGATGATAATGCGTCAATGTTTCTAAAACCAACTTCAAAATCTGAGATCATCGATATTGTGTTGTCTTTGAAACCATCTAAATCTAGTGGTTCTGATGATATTTCACCTAGAATTATAAAGGAGTGCATTCACCTTTTTATTGATCCCTTGTGTAAAATCATGAATATGTCTTTATCTCATGGAGTTGTTCCTGATAAACTCAAGGTAGCTAAAGTAGTACCAGTGTATAAAAAATCTGACCGTAAAAACGTCATTAATTACAGGCCAATAGCATTGTTACCAATCTTTTCTAAAATTCTTGAGAAAATAATTTATAAACGCTTAAATGAGTTTCTATCTAAAAAGAATATCTTGATTCCTCAGCAGTGTGGTTTCCGTAAGCACTTCTCCACACAAATGGGTGTGTTTAATTTATTAAGTAATATCATAAAAGCTATTGATGGAGACAAGTATTGTTTGGGGATATTCTTAGATCTATCTAAGGCGTTTGATACTATTGACCATGGCATCCTCCTTAGGAAACTTGAGCATTATGGAATACGTGGTGTAGCATTGTCTTGGTTCCAAAGCTATTTGTTTGACAGGACACAATTTGTTGTGGTGAATGGTACTAATTCTCAACTTGCTTCTATTAAATATGGTGTACCTCAGGGTTCTGTTCTTGGTCCCCTGTTGTTTCTGATCTATATAAATGATATAATACACTCATCAACATTATTCTCATACTCACTTTTTGCTGACGATACCAGCTTGCTGTTGGCTGATAAGAAGGCTGAAGATTTATTACTAATTGCGAATCAAGAGATTCAGAAACTGTATGCATGGTATTGTTGTAATAAGTTATTGTTGAATGTTCAAAAGACCAAATGTGTTATTTTTCGCTCAAAGGGTAAAAAGCTTCCAGATGGCATTACTTTTCTTAATGTTGGAGGCCATGATGTTGCGCTTAGTGAAAATGTTCAGTTCTTAGGGCTAACCATGGATGAGCATTTATCTTGGAGAAATCATTTAGATGCTGTATGCACAAAGTTGTCCCGTAGTGTAGGTGTCATTTTTAGATTAAAATTTATTTTACCTGAAAGAGTGCTGATAACATTATATAATAGTATTATTCTTCCTTATTTGACATATTGTAATGTTGCTTGGGGAAACACTTTTAAGTCATATCTTGATAAGTTGAGAGTATGGCAGAAGAAAGCAATACGGCTTATTACTAATTCTTATTATAGACATCCAAGTTCTCCATTGTTCCTTCGACTAAGAACGTTACCACTAAGTGGACTTGTGTCGTTCAATTGCATATTGTTTATGTTTAATCTTAAGTCTATGCCTCATGAATGTCCGTTAAAAGATTTATTCCGTCAGAACTCGCAAATTCATAATTATAATACACGTCAAAGGTGTCTTATTCGACAGCCTTTTGCAAGAACAAATGTCACTCTGACTTCTTTCCATATCTCCTGCATTAAAGAATGGAACAGTCTGCCTGATGATATAAAAAATAGTACAACTCTTTCTAGGTTTAGAAGTTTATCTAAAACGTACCTGCTTGAAAGACTGACTTAGTTTTTATTCGCATCTTAGTAATTTCTCATTCTGAAATGCTTTTTGACCACTAAGGACCTACTCGTCAGTGTGTTTGCTGTGTATGGTGATGTGCATGTGTGGTGTCTGTGTGTGTGTGTGTGAGAGTATTTGTATGTTCTATATTCTGTAGCTTAGTATTTTCATCCATTGTATAATCATACGTAACATTCTTTTTACTGTAAATGTATGTATTTTGTTAAAGGGCCCCGCTCACAAGCTTAGCTTCTAAAGGGGTCCTAAAACCGTTCAGTTTATGATGTAATCAAGTTAGAATATGTTGATTGATGTACTATTACCAGTCTCTTTTTTATGTAACAGATTATATCATGCTTTGTATGGTTTTGAATAAAATGAACTGAACTAGTCAAATGCAATGATTGTACACATTGGATGAGAGTGCGGGTGGCCCACTGCACTCCCAAGCGAGTAGCCTAGGCCTATCGCAGTTGTCTAGCTACATGTACGCTGCGATCCTGGCCTGGCTGAGCTGAGGTTGCCGTAGCGTTGCGTTGCGCTGATGATCGCGATCGGGACTTACCAATGCATCTTTGCCTACGGTTAAGATGGATGTGTAGGCTTCTAAATAAACACGTTTGGCATTTTTGATGGCTTCCAATCCTTTTACTGTAACATCTTTAACATCACCAAGGCCCAAACCGATAAGAAACAACATTTTTCCCCACACTCTCCAGAGTCTGCATCTGCTAACAAGTTTCAGGCTCCACGTGTGCGCTACGAATATAATTATTGGGCTTATCGCTATCAATTCTATAGCCAAAATTTTCCGCCAACAAGCCTGTATCTCCGGTGATCTTTCAATGATGCCCATTTTAACATATTCACATATTTATATACATATAGATCTAGATCAATTCGCACAATACAATACATTAAAAAAAAAAAATGAAATTGAAAGGGAAGGAGGGCCGACTAAAAAGCAGAGCTTGTAGGGTGTAAGCCCCCCCCCCCTGCAAAAGTAATTATTATGAATTATTATTTTATGAGAAGAAAAAAAAGACAATAACAATAACTGGTTCAGTAATACAAAAAATCACTTTTAAACGCAAAACATTGATAAATACATACATGTTTATAAAAAGAAACAATCAAAGTTGCATAAAGTCACACTACAAATTATATTTGATTGGGGAATGCAAGGGGCAATAGCCTAGTAATTATTCAGAAGAAAGCTTTTAAGTCTCCTTTTGAAAATTTGTATCGAATTACACTGTATGATATCATTTGAAAGAGAATTCCACAGTTTTGGACCTGTAAAAACAGAGGCTTTTGTGCAAAAGATGTTCTATTTAATGGTAGATGAAAAGAGCTCGCCTGGCGAGTGAGGTAGCTATGAATCGAATCATTTCTTACGAACATATCATTAAAAGGCAAAGGTAATTCTTTGAAATGAACACAATTCTCTCTTATATCTCCACGATGCTCTAACCATAGAGATATAAGAGAGATTTCTCTAGCTCTATGAAACCATGGATATCGCTCTTATATCTCCATGATGAAACACTCTCAACCCTGGAGTCGACCAAACAATTTCCCCTAACACCATTTGAATATAAATCGATTTCGGGAATTCAATAAGTATGGTTTAAAAAACGTTAAATTTTAATGGTGGAACAATTACGGTCTTCATCATAATGAAAATGTTATGATGGGGTTTAATTGGCGCCTAAAGAAAATAAAGCCCCTTTTTGCCTTTGGACTTAACGAAATTTATGCATCAAATAGCATTAACCATCATAAATTATATCCTATATAATATTGTGTAATATAAGTCTTCATGCAATATTCATGTAAACTTCAATCAATTGGCAGGATAAAAAACGTCTGGGTATACTGGAAAAAAAAAGTTGCAGTTAGCATCATCATCTTTTAATAAAGGCGCACCAAATTTTAATTCAAATTCATGAAACTGCAAACCAAATTACACTTTTTCATTGCAATATCAGCAACATGCGTTTGCATTGTACTTAAAGAAAAGGATAAATCGATCTATCAGAAACTGGGATTCATTTTAATAGTTGAGTATGATGTATGTAATCTCACAGGAAGGTGTTACGCGTTAACTGGCACGAGCCCCCTAAGTAGAACTTTAAAAATTGTCAGAGAACCTGAAGACTCTTTTTTTTTTGAGGCTCTTATAGTATTTTAAATGTTTCAGATTTGTTTTACTGTGAAAAGGTGGGCAATCTTTTCCCAACACTTTGCCCAACGTTGTTCCAATAGTCAACACAACTCTATTGGGCAATATTTTGCCCAGTGGTATTGGTAACGTAAGTAGGCCTACCCTACTTTATACGGTTGGGTTGACTATTGGCACAACGTTGATTGGGCAAAGTGTTCGAAAAATATAATTGCCCAACCTTTTCACAGTGTGCATGCTTGTCTTCAATATGCCCATTCTTTTGCAAAATGATCCACCTCTGCAGGTCTATAGGCTCCCCCTCCCCAATCTACCAATTTTTCCCCGCCCCCTCCCGGAGGTAGGCCCATACACTTACAGTGCTATAAGCATTCAGTCATATGTATGGAATTTCTAAGTAATTGTGTAATAAACTAAAAATTATTCCTGTCCTTGGTTCTAAGATATACAGAAAGGAAATAGACATTCCCCCTTTTTTCTCTCGTTGCCCCCTTCACTATTTACCCCCCCCCCCCCCCCCCCGCCTCCACATGCTCACACACACTCATTGACCCGTATTCTGAAGCCTCATCTCCCTGGTTCAATCAACGTTTTAAATGGGCACCGAGAGAAGATTTTACCCAGCCCAATTCGGCAATTGGGCGAGACACGGGCGAGACATTTGCCTCGGCCATCGGTGATTTCCCCTTCTAACGTACTTCCTCGTTCAGTAAAGGTAAAAATATAATCTATATTCTGAAATATATAGGCAAAATAATTTACAATAAATTCTAAAAAAAATCATTTATTCAATGAATTGTTTTTAATAAATATTTTAATTAAATTTAAAAAGGATGAAGGCTAACAAAAGTCTTTGAATAATATCTATTTAGCTTGAGGTTAAGATTGTAAGCCAACTTGCGAAGTCAGGACAGAATCCACGTTCCACTCACATCTTTTTCAAGAATCTGTGACTGTATACTGCATGATATTGTAATGGTGAGAATACTTGTAAACATTTAAATGATGTAGTATTTCATGTTAAGCCGTAATAT
Organism: Strongylocentrotus droebachiensis; assembly: GCA_035222895.1. Taxonomy (NCBI): domain Eukaryota; kingdom Metazoa; phylum Echinodermata; class Echinoidea; order Camarodonta; family Strongylocentrotidae; genus Strongylocentrotus; species Strongylocentrotus droebachiensis. Next base: position 111,751 of record JAVYIG010001866.1, read on the forward strand.
ACTGAACAAAAAACAGCATTTTTTGGTGACATCTGAATTTTTGCCGCGCAAACTTCTGCCCCTCACGGCACGCTGCTGAACGGTTTACTGGCGTACAGTAGAGCCGATAGGCTCCCGTCGTTTCACTGTTACGCCTGCTGGGCGCTAGGCTGCGGCGCCGATTGCCGAGTCGAGTGCAGGGTAATTATTTTGAATAATAATGGCACATGTCAGGCTGGTCCGAGAATAAGGATCCCATCGTCCGCATAAACAAGGATCCGATCGTCCGCTTAAACAAGGATCCGATCGTCCGCATAAATAAGGATCGTCTTCGACTTCGTATTAAAATGCAGACAGTAGGGATGTTACAACAAAAAATAATCTCAGAATTCAAGCTGTTGCTTTATGTCATTAGACAGAGCTCTATAAGACCTTTTAGTTGATGCCTCATTCATCGTAATAGCCCCAGTAATAAGAAAGTTATGCCAAATTTAAACGCCCAGAAATCATGTATTTAATTGCTTTGTTTTCCTTTGTTTTTAAACCAAAAGTTGTGATCTCAAATGTGACCGAAAGATTCTATTTCATTACATAAAATCGCCCCAAAATGTATGTAAATACACAAAAATCGCTAATCGGGCTGTCATTTTTGCATGACATTTTCACATTCCTCATCCAAAAAAACATATTTCTAATCGATAGATTTTGCTGAAATTTCACCAAAAGCAAATTCACATGGTAACCAATCATCCTAGATGCTTTTTTTCAAATCCTGTAGGTGGGATCAGGGTACAGAATGGCACTAAACACGGCTCTTGTGAAACAGTGCAGCAAAACAAACTGCCGAAAACATAAATCATAAAAAGTTTAATATGAAATGAAAGATAACAATGTCATTCTTCTCATCCAATAGAAATCATGAAACAAAAATCTAATCAGCCCATCAAAAGATCACATTTACGTAGGCTTTCCAAATTAGTCTCCAATAGTGCATAACAGTCCCATGGCAGAAACCTTCATGGCGAAAGCACACACATTGTAACATACCTACAGACAGACGTATTTTCGCCCACGATTCTTATTTCCGATCCGCGCGTTGGCGATGTGAAAAACGGATTCCGCGATGATGCTCCTTATACCCTTTTCTAACTGCACTGCACTGCCAGTTAGAAAGCAACAGAGGGGAAAAGGGCAATTAAATAGCCGATGAAAAGAAGAGAAATGGGCGATTAAATTCTCCTGCTCAAGAGCAGGAGAAATTCTCATTCTATCGGTGTGACACCGATGAAACTGCCAGTTAGAAAACGTTAGAAAAAGGCGATTAAAACAGTGATTAAAATGGTCAAAGGTCGCATTATACGCGCGCTTTATCGTATAACCAGCTGTGTTTGTTGACTTATGGTTGAACATGCTGCATGCTAGCTAGATGGAGCGCGGGCTTAATAATTACGCAATAATTCTTCACTTCCGGCAAGGGCTCGCCACAGCGAGTGAATTTCACCGGCCGTTAGAAAACGACATGGGGAAAACTGCGGTTTCACCTTTGTTTACAGGAAAATTCAATCTGTATTTTCATCGGAGTGATTCCGATAGAATCCAGTTAGAAAGCAGTATTAGACAGTTAATTGACTTTGTAGTTGTACAGAGACTTTCACATTATGAACGATAAATCTTTGGGAAGACAGAAAACCCATAAAAGTACATGGTGAACTAGGGGTAGGCCTATTTCATTACGTGGAATCTGTTTTTTGTATTGCCAGCGCACTGATCGGGAATCCAATATCCACAGAGTGCAGAAGAAAATAAAAGTCTCTGAAAATGCAGACGAATCTTGTTTTTTAGGACGCGATTTGTCCGTGTTTATGAGGATATCCTCGTTCATGAGGAAGATCCTCATTCTTGCACCAGCGCCCCTAGATCCTACTTGTTGGAACAAGTTGTGGCCACTTTTTCGGTTTTTATACTTGATTATGATGATTTCGAAATTGGAATTGGATCAAGCTCGGAATAATTGGATCAAAATTGTACCAGTATGATTTTAGAGTATTAAATTTCAAATTAAGTATTTCAATATTTCCATTTGTTTTGTACATGTGCAGGATGTGTGTAAAAAATTGTACTCTCTATCTCTGAATTGAGGAGGACTTGGAGGTCTATACCGTTTACAGTTTGAGCTCCTGCATTGTAGGAATGATCATTGATAAATTCAGGAAAACCTCCTGCGTGCCTCCAAGTACACTAAACTAATCGCTATTGTCATAAAATGCACATTAATTTGACGAAATAAGGCTTAAGATTTCAGATGAAGTTTACTATCAATCCATATCTCAACTCTTCATTCAATTCATGCTAATGGCTTTGCATCTTTTGATTTCTCTTTGACAGTTGCCTCTATCTCTGCTTAGAACCGCTCAGAACCACCCTATGGTAAGTTCCTTCTCAATGCAATAGACCATCTTCGTAATGTAATCATATTGAATTCACAAATATTTGTGATTTTGCGTGATGAAGATGTACATGAAATAGACTTATTTCATAGTTTAATCAAATTATAATACATACAGGTACATCTTTGTTCACTGCCTCGTTACAAATTATTTCATTATAACAAATAATTGTATTTCAATAATCAAAATGCAGATGGAATACATTGATATGTTGCTACATAAGACCAACATTATGGCTTGTCCTACATAACAACACGGAAAGTAGGCGATTTGCAATCTGACTATTGAATTACAATTATTTGTAACAGGTGAACGAAATAAATTGTCACATGGCAGTTAACAAAGATGTATGCATTATAGTTTAATTAAACTATGAAATAAGTCTATATCATGTACATCTTAATGAGCGATGACTACGACTACGTCTACTACTACTTCTGTTATTGTTATTATTGTTAGTAGTGTTGTTGTTGTTGTTATAAATCATATTGCACAATACACCCTTTTACGGTTACAACAGTGGGCATGCGCAGACATGGGCGCCCATGTAAATATGATGTGAGCGCACAGCGCAGGCAGTGACGCAACAATACATGCGCATCTGAAAACATTGATGACGATCATGACGCAATGTTTACGCGCAAATTAAAATGGCGGCCTTAACCGTAAAAGGGTGTATTGCACTTTATAAGTCACAATTATGATCTACAATTACAATATTTTACTACTCTGCTCCTGCTTCTCTCTAATTATCTTCTCTTTAATTTGTCTGTAGCTGGTGGAACTGAAGAACGGGGAGACATACAATGGCCATCTTGTTGCATGTGATAACTGGATGAATATCAATCTCAGAGAAGTCATCTGTACATCAAGGGTGAGAAATCTCTTTCTATGAACAAACAAACACAAACACACACCACTACACGTTTATGGCGTCAAACGTGGACCAAGTTTAGTACTTGTGTGTGTGTGCATGGGTAATTGCCTTCAACCGCGGACCACTCCATAGAAAACTACATTAAACCGCGGACGTACCTGCTATGGGATGATAGCAGGTAGCGCGCCTTTCCCGCGCAGTCATCGAAGGGGGCGCTGTAACATTTCGCGATACACATAGGACTGATCCACTCGATGTTGGCTACACGCTGTGACATCTAATATTCAAACGCCCCCTACGTCGTAAATTTTATACGGCGAAAACCAGGATCGCAACCGTGGACGGTCCCCCATTGCAGGTACGTCCGCGGTTTGCGGTAGTTTTCTATGGAGTGGTCCGCGGTTGATGGCGTTTACCTACGCACACAAGATACACAAACAAACACTCACAGTATAAACCTATGATGGGTCATTCGTACTGCAATGTGATGTATCATACAGGGCTTGATACTAACTGGGACCCACAAAAAAGAGTCATTGAAATTTTTTCTCATTTCTACATGTATCTAAAAAGCCCACTTAATATTTGATCCCCATTATTTGCTTGACATTTTCCATCAAATAACCTTTCATAACATGCTTGTGTTTTGATTGTATTACTTGTACGTACCAGTAGATATTCAAATTTCCTGATATGGACAATAATTTATATACTTATACTTATTTACTGTTATGTTTGAAATATGTAATGATATGAGTCTTTTAATTGTACACATGACCACTTCAGCCATTAGGCTGCAACTCATGTTTTTAATAAACCTTGAATTGAATTGAATTGAATTATACTTATGTTAGCCTGAAAATCTGAAATGAAAACTGAACTTTGTGACCTTTGACCTCAGGACGGTGATCGGTTCTGGAGGATGCCTGAGTGCTACATCAGGGGAAGCACAATCAAATACCTCAGGATACCGGACGAGGTCATAGACATGGTCAAGGAAGAGGTCGTATCCAAAGGTCGCGGCCGTGGAGGTGGAGGTCGTGGAAGGGGTCGTGGTGGACCAGGCAGGGGAGGTGAGTTCATAACTGTATTTTTTGTTTGTTAATGGAATTTATTTAACCACAGTAAAACTCACATCAGTCTAAAAATACTGCTTTTCAGTTGCTGTAAGTGTTTTGTTGTAGATGTTTATGGTTTTAGGGTATACTGCTGCCCACTGTGACAGAGTACGCCAGATTTTGTTCATTTTATAAAGATATAAATATGTATACACTGTTGCCCATTAAGTTGGAATATTTTTTTCTGATCTCTTTTTGTGAAATGATTGTGACAATATGATTTATTCCTGATCGGTAAAGTTGATACAGTGTATCTTCTCAGAACTCTATGGATCTCTCTTAAGAGTAACTATAGAGATTGATCTATAATATCATGAGAAGATATAAATTTATCTATCAAGAATAAATCGTACTGTCAAAATCATTTCATGAACAAAAGTAAGAAAAGTTTATTCCATGCTTTATGGGCAACTGTGTAGATGACTCAGTTCTGTTCATCACAATGCTGCCCTCACAGCTCATAACTGTCAATGCGTCCATACTCTGAAATAGAATATCTCCCTCTACTGTCGAATTGTGGTACAGACAGTGCTACTACTGTGTATTTTGCTAATAATGCTCATGTCTGTTGGTGGTACTACAATGCATTAAAATGACATTAATGTGTCTGGCTGTCTCCCTCTCCCCGGGGAATATTAGCCAATAACAACTGTTCTGTATTGCCCAGGAAATGGGGAAGGGTCTAAACTATTTACAGGGCATAAAAGGCATCTTTTTTATTTTGTCTGCATCGTAAATCCATAGACAATGATGACAGGAAGAGCTTAGTAATTCATTCACAAGTGACAAGAGATATATAGTGACCAAGGGAAAGAGAAAGTGAGGGGAAAATACTTAGTGAGAGAGAGAGAGAGAGAGAGAGACAGATAGACAAAGAAAGTGAAGTGATAGAGAGTGGGAGGGGAGACAGATAGGGAAAATACTTAGTGAGAGAGAGAGAGAGACAGACAGACAGAGAAACAGAAAGACAGAGACAGACATAGAAAGTGAAAGAGATAGAGAAGGGGAGGGGAGACAGATAGGGAGAGTGAGAGAGAGAGAGAGAGAGAGAGAGAGAGAGGAGAATGAAAGAAAGAGAAAGGACAGGAAAATGAATGTTTCTAGTTTGGACATTAAATTTGGTTCAGTGGTGAAAATTGGATTACAATTAGTATTATTCTTATCTCTTATGTTGGAAATCTTCATGAAAAAGTAGCAAGCTGTTTTCATCAAAATCGTTAGAAAGGGTCAAATTGATTTCCAGAGCAGTTTACTTAAATTAGAATGATGGGGTAAAAGAAGTTTATTTAGTTTTAATTCATTTCCTCTTTAAGACTTTACCAAAACAAGATTGCAGAGACTTTTGAAATATCAACTAGGGCCATTTCACTACCCTTGTCCATGTACCTATATGTGCAACCCTCGAAATGATGTAATTCATATTAATTGATAACCTAAATGTGATTTCTGTGCAATAATAGGATGTTGAAATTGTCCTTGAGTTAATTTCCTGGGTTTTTGTGATTGCATCCCAAGTAAATGTCCATAATTACATGTAGCGTAGTATAATTTAGAGTAATTAACCCTATCTCTGTAATGATAGATCCAAATTAAAAACATACATGTATTCAACTCTGCTGCACTATCTGTCTGCCTGCGCAGTGCCCAAAGTGATTTTCAAGGAATCCATCCAAAATCATTGCATCGTTAGATTCAATTCTAGAACGAGTCAAAGCACAATGACTCCTTGATGGCTAGATTTATTGCAATCTGATTTTGGAGTAATTAGATTTAGAACTCGTTCTGCGTACAACACCTTCGTAACCCATGCGTTGTCAGACATTTCGGTCATGATGTCGAGAACATGTTTGTCTCATGCGTTGCCTCCCCCACCCCCATCAATAATCATTGTTAATACACCATAATTTTTTTTTAATGATTCATCTGATTAGGTAGTCTGGTGTATGTTCGCTTCGTTGCATCCCCCTCCCCCGCCAATAATCGTTCAAATAAAACCCATCGAGAAATTTACCTGATTACGCAGTCTGGAATAGCTCGGGTGCATCCCGCCAGTAATCATCAAAAAGTCGTCAGAAATTAGCCAATTATTTTACCAGGAGGAATTAGGGGTCGCTGATGAGGTCACCACCTGGTTCGCCCTTGATTGGGGCTGTTTGATGTCACCGCCAGAAAGCCTGCTAATGACTTTAAAATGTTACGATTGTTGGAAACGCCATTCCTCTGTGTGTAAAGCTTAATAATGCACCACATATATTTGCTCGCAAATTGCCAAGGTACCTCATTAGGAAGAATCATTACTATTGCATGCGCAGCTTCCGATGGAAACTAGATTTATGGAGAAATAGAGGTACATGTAAATCTTTAACGAAATGCATACCTCTTGTTTTGAGGATTCTGAGGCATTCTTTTTCTTTCCATCTCAGTTTATTTTTTCTGTCTGCACATGCATCTCATCAATTGCACAATATTTTCTGTTCATCTGTCGTGACTACTTATTAGGGTACAGTGTATGTCATTTTAGCGTTAAAAGTACAGAAATAACTCAGCCTTACAACTTTACAAGGTATTGAAGAAGATCTCTGAAACTTATGTATTGTCCTTGTGTGCCCTCAATTGTTGTTGCTTCCTCTTAAAATGTAATTTGCATTATCCCACATAATGTACTACTGTTTTCTCCAGACATGACTTTGAGTTTGACTCGGGATAGGGAGTGAGACGGAGAGAGAGAGAGAGAGAGAGCTGTACCATTGTGAACATCAGGGAGGGGAAGAGTGCATCGATTCATGATCTATAACGGAGATAGAGTATCATTCTAATGTACATGTACGTCATTATCAATCATTGTATACTGAGGCTGTAACTGATGCTGTCAGGTTTCTTTCAAATGTCACACTCAATCTTATGTATTGTCTGTGATAAGAGATAACCCAGTTCACATTTCATGAACTAGATTGACACATATCAATTCAGAGTTTTCTTAAGCTCCAAATGAATCAGCATTTCCTCCTCAAATTTGCAATACCGTAGTTACTTGTATTTTCCACCCCCCAAAAAAAATGTGTATCAAATGAAATAGTGGGAATGAAAATTTTGAAAAACTCAACAAGAAATTTGCCAATTTGTACATAAAAAAAGTGATTATAAATTTTGATCTGCGTTGCCAATTTAAAGACTTCAAGGATTATTTTCAATTGAATGGCTCTTATAAAACTTATTCATGAACAGCGCAAACCCAAATTTTCTCAGGAATTTTTCCCCTTTCTGCGCATGTACAATCTGTTATTCATAGCATTCTGGATCAAAAGATGAAAATAAGATGTCACTAAAAGGTGACAATAAACTGCTATTTGATGCTGGATTGGAGATGTCTGTCATACAACTTAATGAAGTTATCTACAAGGTAAATTAAATTTCTACAACTTTTTTCACATTTTACCATAGTAGTATAAACTTAATCTTGCAAAATCTCAAATTTGTTAAACAACCATTTACTCGCCATGATTAAGGTCAACGGGACCTTAATAAGGAGTGTTCAAAGTTTGTAACCACAAGCCTGGGAAAATATTCAATTTAACCACAAGCAAGATTTCCTTGAGGCAAAATGTATTTGTTTAAATTATTTAAATGTTTTATTGTCTTTTTTTCAGAGCCCTTTATATTATCCTGAGCTTTTTTAAAGGATTTTTTACTCATATTTACATTTATGCTGAGCACTGTACAGGGAATTGGGTTCTAAAGGTACTGTCAATATTATAGATAGATATTAAAGGTAATACAAAGTTTTGTTATGGGGTGAAATCGAGTCTAAAGTGATGAAATTGTAAATAATAAACTCTTTAAAGTTGTATAGGTCCCTCTCAAAGTCAAGATATTAATTTAGATAGAAAACAATGTTTCTTCACTAAAATCGACCGATTGGCTATTCCTGTTTGGAAATTATATCACAACTACATATTCTGAGATTTTCATGGTCGCAGCTACCATTGTATGGCCATAGGCGCTATTTGAAATTTATCCACATTTGTATCGAAAGCAGAAGTATTTTAAATATATTAAAATTGTAAAGAATCACTATCCAGCCAGTTTTCAAAATTTCCCCAAAACTTTGTATTACCTTTAATATTACATAAAGGCTTGATGCAAAACTGTCATTTTCAGCAGGATAAATATTCTTTTATATGAATGACACACACCATTAAAACAATAACAACATAGTCAACGAAACAAACATGGGTAGAAATCTTGTACTTAAATAAGAATGCAAATGCAAGGTATTACAGCATATCTCATAACATGTTTTTCTATAAAAATTAGTTTTCCAAGAAGAAAGATAACAAGGTTTAACAGGGGAAAAGTGAATATCTTTTGACACGCTAATTGATAAACCTTGTTGGAAACCTTTCAAATATGTTTTGGGGGTCATTTAGAACAGATTTGGGCACAATAGAACCACCGGAGAAGACTTACAAAACCCATTTGACCATGCTAGATAATGTCTTCTTTTTTTATGGGGGGGGGGGGGGGGTCAAATTCCATCATCCATTGATACACCTGTAGCCCTATCAGGCCACAACTGTGATACATCTTTTAAAGTTTAATTCATCATTTGAAACTTTAAGTACCGGTATTAAACTGCAGCTTGGTGTCCACTTAAGCCTCGGTCACAAATGCCATTACAAACTGCTACGAACGCCGTACGAACGATTTTCAGACAATGGAAATTCGGGAAGACAATGGAAAAACTGAGATTTGTACGAACCTTTGTGATCGTAGCATTAGCATAGTACCTTTTTACTCTAGATAGTGAAAACCTAGATAAAGTTTCTTTCCATAAATCCATACCCCTGAAACTATAATAGAGTACTATACTACTAGTAATACTCATATTTCATCTCTTAAGAGCCTAAAGGACATTAACTCTGTGTTACAGTATATGAAATAATGCCTTATGACTCCAAATAGATGATTTACCCTTTAAAAACAAAATGTCTTGGTGGGATTGTAGTGCAGGTATTATAATGGCATTTGAATGCATTTCTACTATGAATGATAATCTGAAAGTCGCTTTGCCAGTGTGATGTAATGACTTTTTCATCTCGTTTGCGATTCTGAGTCTGAGGTGAGAATCCAATACATTTATAATCGAGGGAGTGTATAAATTCTATCAAATTACCTTTGTCACTTGGACGATTGATATGTTCATGTTTATTGTGACAATTGTATGCATTTTATGATTTTTGTCATAATCACCACTATATATTCCTGTTGTGCTAGTCGAAAGTAAAATCAACCTTTCATGTGGGCAGATTGACAATTAATCTTGAATACACGCCCTGGTCTTTTTACTATCATCTTCCCTTACAACTTTGTACATGTGAAATGAAAGAAAAAGTGTCAATGTGAATATAAGTCTTGTATCATATTCAAAAATTATTGCAAGGAATCTATTTAGTTATATTGATGATCACAGGAATTGCTAAACTGAGACTTTTAATAACCTGTTTTAAAAATTATCATTGAGTATATATATGATATTTCTTTTTTTAGAAATCAAAAATCCAAAACAACTTATCCAAAACAACTTGTCCAAATTTAAAGAAATTGTAGCCTTTTTGCAGAATATTTGAATGAATCACAATAGTATTAGTCTTAAATCCTCTGAAGAAGGATGCTTTATATTGTCTACCTTCACTGAGATTCTTACCTTAAGTTATTTCGAGTGCATTAAACTTGCAAAAGTGATATTTTAAGCTGATATTTTGAATATAACATCAGAATTGAGGCTCCAAACATACAGAGGAGAATATATATTTTGTTAGATTTGCCCCCTTTAAGAACGGCTTTACAGGAGGTGGAACAGTATCTGTGTGGCAGGGACATCGTCCTGTATGGTATGCATGGATGAAATCAGACCTAGCAAGCCATTGATAGAGACGGGGGATGAATATCGGAATAACACTTCATCTCTTCATCTCATGTCACTGAAAAAACACGCTACCCTGGTCTCATTTTCCGACCCAGTTATTCTAGAGAAGATAAGAATGTTATGCTTGCTTCTTCTACGTCTATGTGAGAGAGAAAAAAGTCACCAATGATTTTTCTCACATTCCAGTGTAAATTCATCTCTGGAGTGTTTTTTTTTAAAGCCTGCCGAAATTTCACGGATTTTTTACAGTGTAAATGCCTGTTCTTGAAACTTCGGTACGATTTGAGGACCCATCACTGTACCTAACCTTAAACCTCACTTTAATCTCAATCACAAGCCAAGTCTCAATTCAAGAAATTCCTGAATCCTAAGGCCTGTTTTCATCAGCTTGAGTTTACCAAATAACCCGCTATTTTCAGACTTGAAATATCATCTTGAAGCTCGAAATTGCGTCTTCACTAGACCGACATGCTCATCACAAACTAGTTTGGACGGTTGCAAATTAGCTCGCTATTTCCCAAAAAGCAGAATATTTTGGAAACAAGACCAAGATTTGAAAAAATACGAGTTATTGTAATATACAATGAAAACAGAAAACTGATTAATCCAATAATCAGATATTAGACATGTTCTGCAGAATCAGGATAATTAGAGTCTTTAGCAATGTGAAAGCAAAGTAAATGAGATGCCTCTGAACACTATCATCTGGAAAATTAAGACAATTTAACCAGTCATTTCCTTATTTTTTTCACTTTCTTTAGTCTTATGCCTTTCCATTTCTCTTTTTTGTTTTTATTTTTCTACGAGAAGTCATTTGTAGATGTTTAGAATTTTGGGTATCTAGCTGTATATCAAATCAGAAAAATTGTGTACATGTATGTTGATACAACAAGTGAGAGCTTGCATACTATGGGTTATGGTAAAAATATAATTTTTGAAGAACATGCCCTCTTTAAAAAGAAGTACAATTTCTATACAAAAAATTATTTAAAAATTAATTATAAAAAAAGTGATAGTTCTACGTACATGTGTACTGTACTCGTAAGCCCTTCATGTAATTGTGCTTAAAATGAATTGGAACACGATATCATACAATTTTCATGCTCTGACATTTCTGGACTGTTATATGTCCATATTGTGCCTTGGGGGACACTATCCTATGCGACGGCGGGGTTTAATGGTATATCCTAGCTAAGACCCGTATTTTACAGCTTGCCCGCCTCCTCTCGTCTGCGTTAAGTCCGCGAGGGCAGCAGTCAGGATGTAATCCCATCATTCTCCATTGTTTTATCTGGGCATGCCGATGTCAAGCTCGGGACTGGTGTCAGATGTACATGCTGGTATGCGGTGGCGAGGATGTGATGCGTTAGGATACGAGGGATGGAGAGGGAGAGATGAGAGAAAGAGAGAGAGAGAGAGAGAGAGAGAGAGAGAAGTGGGATTTTTCTCGGGATGGAAATAGGGAAGGAGAGAGTAAAAGAGGGAGGGAGAGGTGGAGAGAAGGAGAAAGGGAGGTATGAAGGAATTTTTTCTAATGAAAAGAGAGAGAGAGAGAGAGAGAAGAGGAAGGAATAAAGAAGAGAGAGGGAGATTAGATTTTCTCAGGATGGAAATAGGGAAGGATAAGAAAAGGAGAGAGTAAAAAGAGAGAGGGCGGGGGTGGAGAGAGAGGGAAAAGGAGAGGTATGAAGGATTTTTTTAAGGATGAAGAGAGAGAAAGAGAGAAGAGGAAGGAATAAAGGGAAGAGAGAAAGAGAGAAAGAGATTGAGTCTCTTTATAGAGAGGGGGAGGGTGCTTTAGTTAGCATATAAAGAGGAATAGAGAAAGATATTACAAAATAAAAAGAAAGAGGGGGAGAGGAAAGAACAGAGAGTCAGGAAGGTAGTAAGGGCATTTGCAACGATAAATAGAGAGAAGGAAAGAGGGAGGACAAAGGAAGAAACGAGAAGGTGAGAGAGTGCGTTAGTATGCTGGGCGAGGACTTGCATGCACAAATGTGATTATGATGAATGCGATACAGAAGTGATACCGAGTATAATGTTCAAAATAAATGCTTAAAGACCGTCACCACTACTGGACCAGAAGGGATTAGACCACACAGAGAGCCATCGAGGTCACTGTGACAGGTGGCTATCTCATTAACTCAGCTCTCATTTAACATAAGAAAAAAAGGATCATGGGGGACCAACATGCACCGATTGGGGAAGTTTTCTATATAGAGGGAGCAAGTAGCTACAAGTATGGCAGTGTGCCTTTAAAGGCACTACAGTAAAACAGGGTCAGTATGGACAATGGGGAGAACCGGGAAAAAAATTGAAATTCAAAATGTCTGCATCTTTCTTGCTGAAAAGAAAGAAAAAAAAAACTTGGTTCCCATCCATCCAATTTTATAGTTTATAACTTTTTTGTTTAAAAAAATTATTTCCAGCATCTCAAGAGAGAAACTTGCATAATTTCAAGTCAGGTTTTGTTTTTACTTTAACACATTTAAAAAAAGAACCTTTTAATGAAAAACAACTAATGAGAGAAAATGTAAATGCAGGTTAAGAAAATGATTGATTTCACATCTACATCTTACATTGTAACAGTAAGATTTATCAAGTCTCGAGTAAATTTTTGAGTGCTCTTGGGGATAAAATGCTGGGGGAAAGTGGATGGAAAACACTTGCAAATATATTTTGTTAGGAATTTTGTTCTTCTTGGAAAAGCCATAATATTTGCAAATGGGAATACTTGAAAAGTCACACTTCTATGCTATAAATTTATTTAGTTAGACATATATGGCAGAATTTCTGCAGAAATCATTTGTTATTATTCACTGAACAGAAAAACACTCTTAATATTTGTAGTTTGATTGAAGGCTGAGTGAAAGTAGAAAGAGTATGGATTTTATGAAGAGTGCTTATAAATATAAATCCATTGGCTAGCTTGTCACTTATTCTGCATCATTAACTTGCATCCTTTGATTTTGATAGAGCTTTGACTATTTCAAGTGCTAATTGGATCCCCTGAGAGTCAAAATTTTCTCTTCGAAAAGGGCTGGATTCGAAACAAGTTTGAGTTGCATCATTGTATTGCATTGAAATGCATTCTAAAAAAATATTTAATAATTCAAGTGGAAAGGACATTTTGATTTCAGTTTGTGATTTAAAAAAAAAAAAATAGCATTAGATTTGCTTTTGATGTGGGACTTGAACACTGATGAACAACATTATGAACAGAAACACTTCAATGAAATGAATTCTTGCATGGATATAGACATATTTAGAGGGGGTTTATTGATACTGAGGGAGACAAAGAACAAGAAGGAGAGAGACAGAGTAACAGACAGATAGATGTAGACAGGTTGAGAAGATAGGAAAATGCAGAGAAAGGGGGGATGAAGAGGAGGAGGAGATGAAAAAGAAGGAGGAAAAGAAGGAGAAGAAGAAGATAAAGAAGGAGAAAAAGAAAAGAAGTAGAAGAAGAAGAAGGGCAAAAATGAAGGGGGAAATGGAGAGAGAAAAAAAGATGGAAGCTAAGAAAGGCAGACAGGAGAGAAGAAAGCATATAGAGTCAGGAGAAAGAGAGAGAGAGAGAGAGAGAGAGAGAGAGGTGGGTAGAGTCTGTAGAATTATAAAATTTAGAGGAGGGGGGCAAGATACAGTATAGTATGAATAGAGGATGAGATAAAATGGTTTTGAAAGGTTTCTTTGAAGGCCTACATGTAGCTGTAAATTATCATTAATCAAATCGAGTTTGATACAAATAACCTTAAAGGCAACCATGCCACTATACTACGTATATTCACAATATTAGCTTCTAACATTTCTTCTATAATGAGATATTTGCAAGTTTAAGTACTTTACTGTCAATAAACATAAAAGCTACTTGTGGGTAGGCTAGTTCACTCACTGGTAGTGGTACATGTTGTAGTAGTAGTTAGTAGTAGTAAGGAGAAGAAGAGAAAGAAGAAAAAGAAGCAGCAGTAGCAGCATCATTAATTATATTTCTATTTTTTGTTGTTGAGGTGATTGGTACCGGTACTCTTTAATTTGGCAAGCAAAAGTGTCAGTTACACTGTATACCTTAATAGATTACATAGTCTAGTGAATGAAGCTAAACCGTACTCAAACTCAATTTGTCAAATAACACACAGTGCTTTATTCTTTCTATTCTGTGCCTCTATTGTATTTCGAGGTGGTCTGTAAATACTTTAAGCATGTTATCAGGTACAGCATTCATGACAATGATAATTCTCTGTCGAAGGCTCTTCTTCATTTGTATCTGTCTAGAAGTAGTGGTTGAAAAATACCTTTTTTGTCCCTATGAAAGATTAATCTGTTTTCTTTTTCATGACTTTTGACATTCGTCCACTGTATTTTTTTATGGAATCTGTGTTAAATTTTAACCTGGATAAGCTATGCAAACCTTCCCTACCAAATTTTTTGATTAAATCCTGTTATCTCCTAGGGTATGGTATATAACAATGCCACAGCTCGTATTTTTGTCGATGTTTTCCCATAATGCATCACATGGGATCGACTTACTAGCAGTGATGTTAGTGCACATCAACTCGAAATTATGTACATGTAGGGCTGAAAAGCATGAAGAGAGCCTCTGATTATTATGTTTAAAGGAAAAAAGTGCGCCACGCCCCCCCCCCCCCCCCCCAGGAAATGCTGCCCGAAAAGTCAAAAATGGAAGGTACAGTAATATCTGAAAATGCTGCATACATGAAACCATGCTGAATTTTGGAAGTGGATAAGCTGAATCCTAAACATGGTTTCTAAGTTTGAACAATTTCTAGATTTCTTGCCATGAAGATGGCTGGCCCAAAAATATTGTGAATGTTTCAGGTTTTGTAGCATACCAGTACTATGGTTGCTAATTGCATTTAATGATCCTCAGCAATTTTGTTTCTGATTATTATGAACACCAGCTGGGTTACAAATGTGTTCAGTATTACTGTATTATTGCTTTAATCACCGTATTTAGCTTCTCATTCTGATTTTAAATTCATCTCATTGTCAAATAGATAAACAAAAGTAGATAGCAGCTGAATGAAGTTTGTCTTCTACCAAAGATCTTCACCGCTTTTGAAGACAGCTGATCTCTGCAGGTTTTATACAGCAGCCAGGATAATGACCGTACAAATCAAATTTCATGCAGAGTTTGCCCAATTACTGAGTCTGGAATTGTGCCTATACAGAGATCCCTTTTTCTTATTTGAGACAACCTGTTAGCAGAACTTTGTCACAATGTATCCAATTTTGTTTTATTATTCAAGGTTGAATTCAAATTTGATAAATTAAACCAAATGGATATCAGCTGTTTTGATATATATGGGCATAAGAAAAAAATCTGCCCTCGTGATATTTATGTTAACATCGCATGCAGTGCATTTCTATACTGTTGTTATTGCTTCAAGATTTTAAGTATCTCTGTTTGAAAGCACATTGATTGTATGTATTTACATACAAATGTATATTTTGAAAAGTGAAACGCTGCTGTATATGTTCATGTAATAATCCCATATTTAGGGGTGAAAGGGAGGGAGGGAGGGAGAGGGAAAAAAAAGGAGGGGGGCACATATCCATCCCCATGGATATTCAAGGTACCGACAAGGTACCCACTAACTGCACCCAGGTCAAGAGTGGCAAAATAATGCTGATGAATGTCTTGCCAAGGATGTTAGCATTGAAGATAGGCTTACTTAAAAACTGTAATAGTCTGGTGATGTATCCCTTAGATCACAACATCTACATGTAAGTCTCTTCCTCTTTGGCACACATGACTGTTTAAAATGTTCCCTTATTACTATTCTGTATTGTATGGAACTTGCATTTTCTTTTCCTGGAGGTCACACTACAGGATTTCTTGTCATGAATCCATCTGCACTTTTTCAAATAATTTAACATACAATTGATCTTAATTTGACTCTCACTTCCCCGCCCTCTATCTTTTTTTGCCCCCCTCCCACTTCTCCCTCTCTCTCTATCCCTCTTCCTCTTCCTTTTCCTCTCTCTCCATTTCTCCATTTCTCCACCCAGCTCTCTCTGACAATGTTTTTTAAAACAGCCCACCTTGTCTAAGCTGCATCATACCTCCCCCATCATCTCCATACAACCTTACCTCTGCAAGGCTTATTTTCACAGACACGCTTGTTTTTGTTGATCCGCTCACAGCACAATCGCACACCCCTTCTCTCCTAACAATGAGACAAGGTTAATTCTTTTCTTACCGTCATAAGAAACTCAAGTCGCTACTGTTGCTCTTTAAGTCTGAAGACTTGTTTTCGGAAAGGTTCACCTTATCAAGGTGCTTCTAATCTTTCCTCCGAACGAACGTCTCCCGGCACTTTTGAAAAGGCCTGTCTTCATCATCTCGAGATTGTCTAATAGCCCGCTCTTTCTGATTGGGGAAATAATCCTGAAGTTACAAATCAGCTTGAGATTTGACCTTGAAACTCAAACTTTCTTAGCAGTTATGTAAAACTAACAAATTACTTTTGAGTAGTTAAAGAGATTGTTTAACAATGTTAAATCTGAGATGCACGGCCCTAAGTGTTATCAGTGTGTGTGATATGGTGTTATACTGAAGCCCTAAAAAAATGCGCTTCAAAATATCAAGAAGTGCCTCAAAAGAGTAAACAAAAACTTTGAGTGATCTGTTTTACCATACTCGTTTTCCCCAATAGACTGTAGTGTTATGAAAACCGTTTGGAAAATTAGATTTTTGATTTTCAATCATAAATATCTTGATAATCAGACAGGCGATCGTCTTGTAAAAGTCATGGGGTTTCTGACAGACTAACAGCCTTTTCACACACAGCTAAAATTCATCGTATCTAGAGATGATTAGAATCACTCAACAGTTTTAAACATGTTTATAGACAAAATTTCCCAGTGTGAACATCGTTTATACGATGTTGAGATAGATACGAAGTCGCGATCCATACGCCCCTAAAAGCAGGCTGCAGATACGAAGTTCGTATCTAGTGAGCTTGACATTTTGTGTGTGAAAGGTTATTCGTGTTTAAACTGGATGGAGCATGCGCTTTGATTGATGTGACATGACCTTCAATGCGCAATGGCACTACTGCGCATTTTATGAGCAGTAGTTAATCACAAAACGATTAACGATCGCACCGAAATTTCTGTGTGTGAAAGGCTCGTGATTAGTTTAAACACGTTCGAAACACGTTTATACTAGTCATGTTTATAGAATTTTAGCTGTGTGTGAAAAGGCTGCTAAAGGTTTATGCAGCATGAGCTAAATCAAGGATTTTTGTAAAGGATCTATTAGTTGTCTGGGTAGTGATTCTTTACAACTTTGATGTATTTGGATGCCCCTGTGGATGTATTATAAGAACTAAAAAAATTAGGCCCTAAAATACATTATTTACCGGTGGTCCTGGTAAATTTTGATACATTTCAAATAGCGCCTACAGCCATACAATGGTAGCTGCGACCATGAAAATCCCAGAATATGTAGTTGTGATATATAATTTCGAAACAAAAATATAAAATCGGTCGATATTAGTCAAGAAACATTGTTTTGAAGCTAAATTAATAACTTGACCTTGAGAGGGCACTATACAACATAATGAGCTTATTATTTACAATTTCATCACTCTAGACTCGATTTCAACCGTGACAACGATCACTGAATATTGTAGGATCGCAAATGCTTATATGTTCATTTGAACCAAATTCATGACCCCATACCAAAACTTTGCATTACCTTTAACCGTACACGAGATGGTAGAAGAAGATGGAAAGGACAGGTGAATGACAATCTGTTATGATTATGAAGACAGGATAGTTGGACCATGGACGAGATGCATAGTTTGAAGATGTTTATTGATGATAAACATTTAGCATTTGTTATTATTTGAGAACCAACATTATGAGTGAGAGTGAGGGGGGAAGTCTACAACATGTACATGTACACGAGGCTTTCCCATCCCAGCCAAATGAACTTCTTTTTTATTGAATACTAATCTAGAACTAGAAATACAGCAGAATAGGGCACAGATTTGTTAAGAGTAATTGTTTCTTTCTTTCCCTTCTTAATTTGATGAAGAGGGTCTCCTGTGTTTTATGATAGCTCAAGTACAAATTTGATTTCCCTTAATGGGTATGTGGTAATTCTCAAAGCCTTCGTCCATTAAATTTAATAGTTGTTGCTCCAACAAGGGAGAAAGAAGAGCCCGTTGATTGAGCAGCAGATTATTAAAAGTTTCCTCCATTTATGGCTGCCTTCTCGCTACACCATATGTTACACTGCAAGCACATTCTGGTGTTTTGTTGGTAGTTGCTATTAAAGTTTGTAACACAAACCCACCTGCTAAGCAACTACTGGCAGACACGATGACGAGAAACAAAAATCTAAATTTTTCAAAATGGTGTTTGGATTTTGTAAATGAGCCTTTGTTCAGGTTTTCACTCCACCTTTGTAAATTTTGGAAGATTATCAGAGTGGGTTTGTGTTAGAAGAAAACAAAAATGGAAAAAAATATTAAAAATAAGAAATAAATAAATAAAACTAATTATACCAGTGATATTCTGCCAAAGATTTGCACAAGCAAGTTCATGCTCTGCATGACTATTTTCTTGAAAATACTTTTCCAGAACTTGAAGAGTTTTTGAAAGAAACATGACATTTGAAATCTTCTAAGTTTGGTGAGGAAAGGTCTAAAAATGGAACTGTAATCTGTCAGGATTGCCCAATGCTCCAATAAATGTCAGTTGATTTGTCCAAGTCAGCGGGGGTACTCCTGGTGTAATCTGGACCCTGACCAGGATACCCAGTGGGCTCCAGGAAGTGGGCTTCAAGCTCGGCTGTCTGTCCTCTGGTTGACATCTGCAAGGAGGGAGAGAGAGATATATTACTTTCCTCTCCTCCTAATCTTGGCCTTCTTGCTCTCTCCCTTGCTCTCTCCCTCCCTTTCTCACTCCCTTTCTCACTCCCTCTCTTTCTCTCTCTCTCTCCCTCTCTCCCTCCCTCCCCCTCTCTCTCTCTCCCTCTCTCTTCCTCTCTCTCTCTCTCTCTCTCTCTCTCTCTCTCTCTCTCATCTTCTCTAATTTTGTTCAGTCATTCTCTCGGACCATTTCTAATCCACCCACACATCACTATCGTCTACTTATCTTTAGATAATATAAAAACACTTTTTGTAGATGAAGTGAAATTTTAAAATATTGATATCTTCATATAATATTTTAGCAACTCGGCATCATGGTTTAAATGACAATATTCCAATAAAATAGATATTTTTTGTAGAGTAGCACAAGAATTTTACTAAATGATTCTGAACTTCAATGAAGAAAATTCAGCCTAGAGAATCTCCAATACTGAAATAAATATTCAGTAGATGCTCACCCACTTTTTTTTAGTATATGCCGATTGATATCACTCTCACAAATATTACGTGATACAAAGTTAGATGTATACCCTTAAAGGTAAAGAAACGTTGTGGAATCGATCAGAAAAGGTTGATCATCTAGCATATAAGTATTGGTGTGTACTGCAAGGTTCTGGAATCATCAAAATGATAAGAAATTTGGCCCAGTCTTCGTAAAGTTACTAGCACTGTACACAGAAAGATGTATATGGGACTACGCGATACATGCACGATATCTATCCAGTCCGGATATATATAATAATTTACCAAATGTATCAATTACCAGTAGGCGGTTTCCTGGCAAAATTTCTATCATCATGTATTATAGTCAAAACATATTCTTTCACATGATTGGTAATAAGAGCTTTTATTTCATTTTTTGAGAGGGGGGCGTTTCCAAAACTTGTCTTTACCTTTAAGAAGTTCTTCTGCTACCAGTGTCCTCATAAGCAGGCACAAGTTCAAGGCTTATTCAATTATTTCCTCTCGAACCCGGGCTGAACACCACCACAAGTCCCGGCCCTGGGATCCCCTTACAGGAATAAATTGAAATTCAGATCGCATGTTAGGACAGCTTGCAGACATATGGTTGGTGGCTGAGCGGAACGAGATGGGGATGAGATGGAAGAAAGAGCAGGGCGAGTAAACTGGTTACTTGGGGACCAGAAACGACGGGAAGAGAAGTGGGAAGTAAACTTCTGAGGGGTGGTAATTGTAATGAGAGAGGAACAGGAAGGGCGAGTAAACTGGTTACGTATGAGCCAGAAACAACCGATCTAAGGATGGATGGTGTTGGAAGTGATGGTATTGGTAATAAGAGGGCTGAGTTATACCATTACCGGTAACCTTAGGACCAAAATACCAGGGTACAGTGAGAAATGGGTTGTGCACTACCGGTAGTTAAAAAGAGTTGGATATAGGTGGCATGGGAGGAGGCAAAGTAGTCAAAACCAGTCATTTTGGAACCAGAGGTAAATGAGAGGTACAAGGTGTTATTGGTAATAGGACAAGTAAACCTTTTCAAATATAGAATTAGATGAACAGGAGAAATACACCATCATCATCATCATCAGGATGTGACGGTCGCAGTTGAGATGGAGTTCACTCTTGTACGTCACTCGCTCTCATTATCACTTGCTGTGTTAATGGTGTTCAGTAGAATAGTGAATTAAGAGGATGAATTAGTGAACCAGTTCCTTTGTAGACCAAATCCAAGAGTATTAGAGATATGTAAGTGATATTGGTGGGAAAAGGTGGTTATAGATAGAGGATTTGAATTGAATTTTTTTACCACTTTCATAAAAAAAATTCAAAGGCAAAGAATACAGTGAGATATTTCTTGCAAACATAGATAAGCCAATAAAATGGAAAATACACTAAAGGCAATTACGAAGTGATTGGATCATCACAAAAGTTACAGAAACTTGTAGGTAGATGATCCTAACAATTGACACACAATGGGCCGTATGCATAAAAAGTAGCAATTGCTTGTGCTAGCCTTTTACTTGAATCCGTATGCATAAACATAAGCAATTGCTTGCAAGCAAATGCTTTTGCTAGCAAGCACAAACAATTGCTTGATGTCCGCAAGCAATTGGGCCGTATGCATAAAAAGTAGCAATTGCTTGTGCTAGCCTTTTACTTGAATCCGTATGCATAACATAAGCAATTGCTTGCAAGCAAATGCTTTTGCTAGCAAGCCCCAGCAATTGCTTGATGTCCGCAAGCAATTGCTTAAAGATCAAGCAATTGCTTAAAAACGTATGCATAAAACAAACCTTTTGCTTGTTCTTATAAGCAATTGCTTACGTTTTTTCAAGCTCCGTCATAGCAGCTTGAGCTCTTGCTTAATCGGGACGTTCGCGGTTAAGCATCATGGGCCGTATGCATAAAAAGTAGCAATTGCTTGTGCTAGCCTTTTACTTGAATCCGTATGCATAAACATAAGCAATTGCTTGCAAGCAAATGCTTTTGCTAGCAAGCACAAGCAATTGCTTAAAAACGTATGCATAAAACGAACCTTTTGCTTGTTCTTATAAGCAATTGCTTACGTTTTTTCAAGCTCCGTCATAGCAGCTTGAGCTCTTGCTTAATCGGGACGTTCGCGGTTAAGCATCATGTTTATGCTCGTTAGAGAAAAACCAAAGTTGTACAGGAGTAGAATAAATCGAGAAGAAATTGCTCCCGAGACCTATCGGAAACTATTCCGTTTCGACAAAGAGAACGTTGAGTGGTTAGCACACAGGTTCATACCTGAACATGATGAAAAACGGGGAGGATGTCATCCTGGAATGTTATACTGCCATGTCAGGAAAGGCCACCCCACACGCATGACATTTGAATACACTACTAGTATGCGAAACCCGCCTTTGTTCTCCCATGAATGATGTTCGCACCGGCGTGACGTCGCTATTGTTGAGATCGTAAGCAATTGCTTGCTGGAGGCAAGCAAAAGGTTTGAGCACAAGCAAAATGTTATGCATACGGATTTAAGCAATTGCTTGAGCTTGATCTTTTGCTTGACAAGCAATTGCTTGTGCTTGAAGCAATTGCTTGCAAGCAATTGCTACTTTTTATGCATACGGCCAGGGAATAATTTTCCTGGTATCGCATCGCAATTTGCTATGCATTTTTGCATGACTGCTATACAAAATATCTTTTGTGTAGCAGTTTTCTTCCATAGAAATGTACAGAATTTCATTTGAAATATTTATCCATCGGCTGCTAATCAAAAAATTTGAGGAAAATTATTCCCTGCATACGGCCCATTGACACACAAGAAAATACAACAATACAATGGTAATTACACACATAAAAATTGTGGTCCATGAAATGAATAATGTTAGGGCTGGTTGACAAGAAGGCCGTTACTGCCATTGAAAAGACATGGCTCTTACGGCCTTCTTGCAGCAAAAGGTGAAGAATGGGAAACGATGATGTAGTATATGGACTCTTATCATCTTCTAAAATCAGATCTCCTACCACTTTCATTTTCGTTTTCAACCAGAAAGATATTTTAATGTAGAGGGGAGCTTGTAGGCATTGGAATACCAAATTATTCATTTTTAAAGCCTCGCAGTCCACATGGAATTATTTTGCACTATTGGAGCAATTGACTGATTGCTTTTTATCAAGATATAAGCATGTCGATTTGCAAGCTTGCCTAGCAACTCCTTGGTTACAAGTTACAACTATTATCAAGCCTCAAATCAATCTACATCTTAAATTCCAATATTAATTCTCTCGTATACCTCACATGATTATCAGCATCTGTTCTCATCTATTAAAAGTTGATACTATCTGTCCTGTGGGCAATTATCTCAGGATTTCAAGTCGATTACGAGAGGATTACGTTGATCCCTTTCCACCGATATAGGTCATGCAGGTAAACAACTTCCTTTTACAGTGGGGTGCTCATAAGAGAGTCTGAAAAAGAATTTTCCAGTCGAAAGACGATATGCTTTCATCACTATGGCAGTAGGTGAATGATTTGAATAGTACTGTTGGCTGAATTCTGCATCAGTACGTATGAAAGGATGAAGATGGGTCAAGTTGTATTATATTGGGGTCAGAGAGGAAGGGAAATGTCTTATTCCTATTTTTGGGTCATCTTGAAGTTATATTTCTGTTCTACTGATCTCCTTTGAGTCTTTTCTTACAGCCCGAGCAGATAATGATAGAATATACCTTTGATATTCCAGGGAATGTTTTCCTTTATATTAATCATTGCACTGTATACCGTACATACTAGTGCTGTAACATCACGGATATCTCCAATTCCGTTTAACCGCCAGTCAAAACCGGACGGTTTTCGGTTAAACGATTTATTTATAAAAAAAAAAAAAAAAAAAAAAAAACATTTTTTTTTTTTTTTTTTTTTTTTTTTTTTTAATAATTTTTTTAAACTTGTTTTTTTCTTCACCGACTCTGTCGGCAGCAAGCCAGGTCCGTGTGAAAAAGCGGGAAGGAATTTCATTTGTGCTTGTGAACTTGTCATAAATAATAGTAACAATGTCGATTTTAGAGGAATGTGTAAGATCATTAATGTAAAGTAAAAACAGTAGAGGACCTAGGATAGAACCTTGTGGTAGGCCATGTGTTCAAGTTGGATGAATTATTATTATAAATTACATATTGAGATCTATTACAAAGATTACTTTCAAACCAAGATGACAGACAAATTGGAGTGTTGTTCTAGTTTCAGAGTGGTGAGTCAACACACAGATTACTGAGCTGGGAGACATTGCCAGGCATAGTGCCAGGTGTAGGGGCATAAATCGAAACTTTAAAAAAAAAAATATTAAAAAAAAAAAAAAAAAAAAAAAAAAAAAAAAAAAAAAACGGGTAAACGAAACCGTCCAATTGAAAACGGACGGAATCCGCCATGGGCGGTCGGATACCGGACGGTTAAACGTTTGACTACAGCACTAGTACATACCAGTAGGCCTGTGTGTTTTCAACATTTTCATACAAGAACATTTCTCCTAAAATTCTTTTGAGTGGATGATTTCATTTAATGCGATTATCAGTTATCATTTTGTTATTGTGCGAATGATGAGGCATGTATGTGGTACATGTGAAGAGAAATGAAGACCAGAATGAAAACAAATCAACATAATATTTGCTCCTCAAATGGCGTATGATCTTGAATCTTGAATTTGTTGCAGCTAAAAGCTTTGTTGACAGCTGCCCAGAGTAGAAACTGCTGTCCAATGTGGATTGTGTTATACCACAATAATGTTCTGAACATC
This sequence comes from Strongylocentrotus droebachiensis, assembly GCA_035222895.1. Lineage (NCBI taxonomy): Eukaryota > Metazoa > Echinodermata > Echinoidea > Camarodonta > Strongylocentrotidae > Strongylocentrotus > Strongylocentrotus droebachiensis. The sequence goes on from JAVYIG010001866.1 coordinate 136,235, forward strand.
TGTAATAATTATGTGAATTTCATTATACTGCTTTCATAATTGTTCTTTAAGTTGTGAATATGACCACTAGAAATGCGTTATTATGGCTTTGTTGCAGTAAAATTGTTAGAATTGATTACTGGATCAGTGAATTAATAATTAAAAATAAGTTATATTATAGTATGTTTATGGGGGAAGCAGGGGAAATTCTACAGAAAGAACATTTACCCTGGTGTAATTCCATAAGGGGTGAGGGAGAGGCGTTCGGAGAGGGTTGAAAAGACCTCTCATCCATAACCATGGAGCCGGCTTTACCCCTTGTTTGACCCCCGATGACCCCTCCTTCCTGGAGCTGTTTGATTAATAAACACCAGTGGTCATTTGTCCATACACGTCTGTTTGACTTGTAACTACAATTTGTCCTGGGCTTGACATGTTTTGGGGGGATGTTGAATGCAGCAGCAACAATCCATCCATTCTTACCCGTGTTGATCTACAAATCCCTCAAGTAATTGATGGCATTTTTTTGGTCAATGTTATAAGCTACTGTCAAAGGGTGAGGTCCTTTCCCCCCTTTGTACTTTTCAGGAGTCTCAAACTGTTTGGACGGGGAGTAATGAAGGGGAGTGGGCTTCACGACCAACTTCAAAAGTTAGAATCACATCGAGAAATGATGAGTGATGAATACAGTTGTACCCTTCCCTTTCTAATGCCTAAACTCATAAATTAATGACACATTAGGCGTGTCTGCACTATCTCGAGATTGCCAAAGATCCAGCTATTTGAACTATCCCGATCGCAAATTATCCAGCTATTTGAGTCTTCATTAGATCGAAGTAGCAAATTAGCTGGATAGTTGGTCGGGATAATATCCCAAGATATCTCGGTCTAGTTTGCAAAATATCCCACTATTTCCGAACTAGCGGGATAGTTTGCGACCGTCTTCATTAGACCGAAGTACGGATCTATACCGCTCAGCGCGCTAGTACAACCACTGACCTCGAGTAAACACGGAAAACCGCAAACTAGACCGAGATATCTTGGGATATTATCCCGACCAACTATCCAGCTAATTTGCTACTTCGGTCTAATGAAGACGCAAATAAGCTGGATAGTTTGCGATCGGGATAATTCAAATAGCTGGATATTTGGCAATCTCGAGATAGTGCAGACACGCCTTTTTAGCCAAATTAAAGCAATGGTCTGTCAGTTGCTTTTTTATTGGCTAGGCTTTACCTCCCATCTTCACAATCAAAGATGGAGGCCTAAGAAATAGCCTTACAAAGGCTGCTACTATTTGTTTGTATATTGGTATTATGTGGCAGACCAATTTACTATACTGTTTACACTGCATGTATATGTAGAAATTGTGGATGTTTCTACCCAGAGCTCCTTGTGACAATCTGTTGGTAATTTTACCCATCCATAGCATTTCTTGCTAGAATTCGCCATGCACAAATTAGTTGTTGCAATGTCAGGCAAGCATCTGGCAAGCTTTCACATTATAAAGAACAAGTTTTGTGAAAGACACCATCATACAATCAAACTTGTGTATTCTACAGAATACATGTACAGTCAAACCTGCTTTAGTGACCACCTGTCTACAAAGACCACATTTCTTGTTTCCCTTGAAAATGGTTTCTCATTGAAACATGTACTGAAGGAACCTGTCTACAAAGATCACTTTTTGTGTTTATCTTGGGTGGTCCCTATAGACAGGTTTTACTGTATTTCAATGTGTCTTTTTCTGTGTTGAAAAAAACTAAAATAACTAATTAACTATTTATTATTGTAAACAATTTCCCTTTTTTTCATCTTATTTTTCTTGCTGCAGGTGCATTTGGTCGAGGAGGTGGTGGTCGAGGAGGAGGACGAGGCGATGGCAAGAGGGGAGGAAGAGGAGGACCACCAAAGTCATAGCATATCATCAATGCCGTCCTTCTTTAGTTCATTCTTTAGTGTAGCTAACTTCTGAACCATCCCCTGTATACCCCAGTCACACTCTACAAGATTGACACCATACCAACGATTGAGAGAACAAAGAATATTTACATAAATACCCTGAAAGGTCCACATAAGGTCCATTCACATTACAGAAAAACAAAGTTGAAAAAACATTGTGTTTTTTTAACTACCATTTACTCTCCTGGAATAGAATAACTCATAAAGAGTTTGAGTTTGATAATTTTTTGTTTTTTAATGTTGGTTATTTATGCTCATGCGCAACTTGCATTGTATGCAATAGCACGGAAGTGAGGAGAGTCTTGTGACCAAAAACTGGTGGAGTTTCAGCAATGAAAAAAAAAAGCATTCCAAAGGAGATTTTTTTTTTCAGTTCAAGTTTTTAGTCATGTTTATTGGCAACTACCCACAAGACTCCGGAGTATGAGAAAACTGATATATGGTTTTTGCTCACAGTGTAAACGTCGCTTTAGCCAAGAATAACCGTTTTTGAGTCTTTTCAAGTTGCTTTGGAGACGGTCAGGCAGTTTGACAGAGGTACCGGTATTACATCTTTCAAATTTTAAGAGTCAAAGACCCCCTCCCCAATAATTTAGTAGAGTAGTTATAACTGCCAAGTCCAAATGTAAAAGGAGCATTGCTATATAATTCAGACATTTTTATCTATTCTATAGATATTCTATAGTTTGGTAGGTATTTAAATTAATGTTTTATTTATTTCTTGGAAACATTAGTGCAGGTCTTTTCCTTCAAATTACTCTTGATTTACCAGTTAACTGAAAAGTCCCAATAATTGTGAGCTGCAGTAAGACTTCAGTGCTTTATTTGAAGAAGTTTAGAACAGACGTACCTACATATTTTTCTTTATTTGATTGTCTACGTTTTTACATTAGTCAATGAATTCATAATTTAAATTAAAGAAAAGGAAGAAAGGGTTTTAAAGATGATAACCTGCAAGTCAGAGACATATCTTAATTTCTTTCCTTTTCCGTTAGCACCTTGCTGGGCATTTGACGCATAATTTTGATTATTTTCCAAATATAAATCATGGTATCAGAAGTATACTTGTTGTCTTTTGTAAATATATGTTTTTTGTATTAAATATAATGCAAGATCTCAAGCTATATTGTGTTTGATTTAGTTTCTTCAGTAAAAATCTAGTTTCACACATCAGAAAAGCTCTGGACAGCTTTGTATGAAGGAGGAGAACCTGAAAGGGAAGAACAGAAGAGAAAGAATGGGAGATAGAGAGAGAGAAGGAGAACAGAATGGAAAAAGGATTAAAGAGGAAGAAGAGAAAGAGGGAGAGGGGAGGAAAAGGAAATGAGAAAAGAGGAAGAATGAGGATAAAGGGATACTGAAGAAAGAGGAAGAGGAAAAGAAAAGATGAGGATGAAAGAAGAACAAGAATGATGACAGTGAAGAGAGAGAGAGAGACGGGTTTGATTCATGTTGTGGATGTTATGGGAATATATGAGAGGATGAAAGAAGAAGAATGAGAAGAAAGATAAATAAATAAGAGGAGGAAGAATATGAAGAAAGAAGAAAAGATGGTGAAGCGGGGGAGAGAGAGAGAGGTTTGACTCAGATATGGTATGTTATGGAATGTTAAGGGAATAAATTAGAAGATGAAAGAAGACGCTAGAAGAAGAAAAGGAGGAATAGGAAGAAAGAAGAACACGAATGATGACAGTGGAGGGTGAGAAAGAAAGAAAGAGAGAGAGACGAATGTTATGGAATAATATGGGAATAAATGTGTTGTTTGTTTAACCTGACTGCTAAGAAAGCATGTATGCCTGTTATTAAAAAAAACCAGGGGACCGAGGGACTTGATAATGAGGATTAATGCCTTACCAAAGAGCACTAGCCCATTGACTTGGTTTCGCACCCGGGACCTCCTGGTTACAAGACCACTGCTCTACCACTGAGCCATTGCGCCATCATAAATGATTGGACGAAAGAAGGGCAGAAAATAAACTGGAAACTTGCCAAATATAAGAATGTGATAAATGCGATGATCACGAGGATGATTTTGCAACCTCTTTTAATGTCACCACATTATTATTTTACTCCTTTAATTTCTTTTATCCGGCATGCATCTTTTCAAATGAATAATTTATGACCGGTATTTGGTTAAAATCAATTTCCAGCTTCTCCAAAAGTCGGAGGTGCTGTTTTTTATTTACTGAACTAAAGAACAAAAAGTTAAACATTGTAGATGTTTATTGAGGTTCCTTTCCCCTTCACTACTATCTTAGTAGTGTACAGTATACTTCCTACTCCTCTTTCTTGAAGAAAAAAAAATCGGCAAATCATTTTCATGATTTCAGCCAAAATCGTGTATCCAAAACAAAAAGCATATATTTTTTTTTTTGTATAGATTTTCTTTTTTCTTCAGGTTTTGGTAACTGATAAATAAAGGCATATTGTAGTCAATAATGAAGCCGATATGATATTTTTTTGTAATTCACTTGTGTGTGTGTGTAAATCAAATATGTACGTTTGTGTAATTAAAATATTGTCTTTGTCCAAGTTTTAAGAAACTTAATTTGCCGAGTTTCTTATTTTCTGCTTCCACCAAAGTTGCCTTTGAATGTTTAAGTTATATTAATATTTCAGATGAAAAGAAGTAAAGAACGTGCACCACCAATAAATGCTGGAGGAAATTGATTTTTTTCTTCTTTCTTGTAAAACTGCTCTTTTCTATATTGGCGTCAAGCTGCCCTTGGCTATTCTAAATAGACCCTCAACCACATGGTCACTGCCGCTAGAAACCAAGTTGGAAATGGATAAACATGAGACTAAACAATAAAGATCGGTCTTTGTCGAAAAGGACCAATAAATAAACAATATTCAAGGCGGTGAAAGCGATTCTGACAACGGTGGCAATGGTCAATGATGAAGGGGTCAAATGTCGAACAGTTCTAGTACACAACGTCCTAATGTAACTGAATTCATACAGCAAGATGTATCATTATTATAGGAAGAGTGTAAGGCAGGGCCATGTAAAATATTCTTTCTTTGAAGTTGAGGTCAAGTTGAGGTCATTATGATCCCATTCTTGCATTTTGAATACATGTCCTAGTCATAACGTTTAAATTTCACAGATATACGACTTACGTGACATATTCATAATTCCTGCAAAGTTCTACATAATTCGGTGTTGGCTGCTAAAGGGATACACTACCTTTAACGTCAACTCAAGATCAATTTCATTGAATTTTGTAACAGGCGATAAATCCAAATAAGTCAGCAGATTTAATGATACGTGATTATTAAAAATAGTTCAAACGGCCTGAATAAAATATGGGGGGAAGGAAAAAGGAAAAATTAAAAAAAGTAGGAGGAGGAGTAGGAGGGGAGGAGAAAACGAAGAAGAAGTTGTATTGATTATAACGTAGAGGGCTTTAGAAATACTCCAAAATTAGTTTGGACTCGTAGAGCTGTTCACACTGTTAGTTATGTTTGTGGTTTCAAGGATTTACGATCCTCAGTCCTGCTGGTTTATGATTAGTCAATTAGCAATCAGTCTAAGTGTTTATTGCTTGTTAGTGTTCGTGTTATCTCTATGCATCTTTATACATCTATTAGTAAAGTAACCAAACATGGTTTTCAAAGACGGGCATCTATCTAGTCAATTAGCCTAAGCGTGGCAAAGAGACGATGTGAACAGCTTCTGTTCTAACAATGAACAAACAATTTTACGACATAATGATTGCAAAGTTAGGAGGAGTTACCCAATTTTAGGCGGTCGTTACGCACTTCTAGATAAGGGGATGGGGAATTAATGTTTCATCGATCCCAGAATCAGCGATTACAATTAATAAATAAATACAGAATTTTCAATTGGTCTCACCTCATGATATCCCTAAGCTTTGAATGTGTTTTTATTATTATATTGATAAAATTTTATTTTATTTTTTTTATATTTTTGACTTTAATGAAGAGATTTATTTTTGTATGCATGAGTGATAAGATACCAGTGCAAATATCGCGAAGGATATTTTTTGCAATCTATAGTGCAGGATATCAATTTTGACATTTTGTCGGTCGGGTACGAGTTGAGGGGGTGAAACAAATGAGGGGGGGGGGGGTAGGGATGGGGAGCTATAGCGGCATGACTCGCTGTAAAACAAGACAATAATTTGTGCGTTCATAGGGCGCCGTGAATAGTAGGCCTGTGTGCCCCTGCCCAAGTTCCGTGTCTACCACTTTTACCAGTGTTTGAAATTTAGATGAATGACAATACGAAATATAAAAGAAAATGTCAGGAGAGAATGAAAAAAAAGAAGATGATATGCCAATTATCATCAGTCGATCGTAAGAACAAATAAACGTTGCTTTTTCACCTACTCCCAACTTTTCTTGGTACAGAATTGTGTCGGTGCCAGCAAAGGAACCCACCTAGACCTTGCATAAAGCCACAAAATGACCTTTTAGAAACACCTTGCCGATTTTCTTTTCGTCAATGGCATTGTCAAAAACGGTGTTCAAATTTACACGCTTCAGCTCCATTTTGACCGAACCAAGAATGAAAATATGTGCGTGCAATATTTATTCTTCTACCGGCCCGAACTCTTCTCGTTTGTTCGCGATATTTATTCCCCAGGTGGCTTTAAAAACTGGACTGGTTATATTGCGGTCGCTAACAGCCGTGATAATTGCTTCATTATCACCTTGCTGAAAAGAAATTCAGAGAAATTGTTGTTTTCTCGCGAAAAAGACAAACCAAAATACTATGCATGTTCACATAGGCGTGGAATTTTGGAGTATGGCTTCACTGATTACATGTAAGTTTTGAACGCAATTTATTAGTCTTTAAAGAAGACCTTAATTTCATCAATCGGGAAATATAAAGATTTATGCAATGATATCTTAGCAAATATTATCTTAGATTTGTAAAATGGAGTTAAATTTTATACATTCTTGAAAAATAACTTGTATTCATCGGATTAAACGGCTGCAAAGTTTTGACTATAAAGTCAAAATAAGTTATTCGTCACAATGCGCCTAAATGTATAGACTAACGAGAGCACAACAAACTCTCGTGTAGCACACGGTACAAGCGCTGAGCAGCGCAGGGATCGAGTTGACCACCAATACCAGTACCGCGGGTAAGATGACAGTTGATGCGAGAGTCATCACAGAGAACTGACTTGTTTCGCTCCGATCAAGCTTATTCCGAAAGCTTCTTCAATTTCTCCTGCTGTTAGTCGAGTCGATCTGTGATCGTCAATTTGTGAACATTACCGCTCAGTACACATTTACTTCACTTGAGTCTTAAGTGAGTCATTCAACCTTCTATAGACTATAGTAAAGAGTTTACTCAACAGACCAGTGGTCAACATACGGCGTTTTTGTTGTCTCGGCCAGCGAATACCACTTTTGTACGGGGAACGTTTGGCTACGCTACCACGCAAAAACTGGAATACTCGACATTAGTTTCAACGTGAAGATGATTCCTTAGTTTGAACTTTCAATTTTGTTATCCCAAGGAAAAGTCGTTTGATTTATAATATGGATAATTCAGATGAGTTATGGACTTCGTGTCGGATACCACTGCGTTCATTTATTTCGCTAGAATGAAATAGTTGATGACTTTTTCGACAAATCCTCCGCAGAAGTTTGTAAATCGCACAGCCGGCGGGCTCCGATTGTCAGCCTGCCATTTTGTCGCCTTGCAGCGGGTGCACTCCCCAGGAGTTCTGGCGTGAATTCACTGTTCGTGTAGTGGAGGGGACGTGTATAGTAGTAGCCATGCTGTGGTGGGATATTGTCTCGGTTTTAGTGCTGGTTTTCTTGCCGTGGCCGAGGGGAGTTGCCTCGAACATTCAAAGCCTAAGAGAGCAGCTCAACTGTCATTCTCAAACACAGGTTCGATTTATATTCTCATCTTGATCATAGTCTACTTCAGCATATTTTTCTTTCCATGATACGGAAAATTGGAAAACAGTTTGACTTCCAAAAAAGTGCAAATTTTAAACTGGAACTACCCAATCATGATTACTGACGAAATCATTCAAGACCTGCACAAATTGATTATTTTGAAATATTTAAAGAATAAAATAATAAGAATTTGAGAGTATGATAGTACATGGAATGTGTTAAATACGTGTCTTATTTGTTGAGCTACGTATATTTTCTAGTTTAGGTACAAGTTTCTTTCAATTCTTATCATTTCTTATCATTATTATATATTGACAAAACATTTGAAAGGTTTATACCATCTCAAACATGTTGACAAAAAAGAACTCATTAACCATCGAGACTCGTTTTATCTTCCCCCAGAATTTTTGTTTACTGTTATGTCAAGCGATTTAATCACCTAGACTAGAGCATAGACCGAGTGAAACAAAAACAGCTCTATAGTTTGTAGTCTACAAATGCCCTTAAAATGTTCCGAAAATCAATTTGCTCGCAGACCTCTACTTATTCTTGGCTCCTAAAGTCGTGATTAATTCAGCCCGCCGAAATGATCCTCTTTATTCCCCCTCCTTTCTCTTATCCACTCATCCAACGATAAAAGGGTTTTTGTTCGACTTTTGTCGACGTATTTTCAAAGCTCCCTTTTTTTTCTTTTCACCCCCTCAGCACAGGTTTACCTCCTTAGTGCATTTGGGTTTTGTTTTGTTTATGCAACCCCTTTTAACCACATCCTCGCTGGTAATTTTGGTCTGTTCCTTATACTTTAGTCTGTTCTCTTTTTTTAAGGTCCGTACGTCTCCGCTATGGAGTTAAAAACATAATTATAGTGTCTTGGGTGAAATGCTGAACAAGTCAATGTTGCATTTCTTAGTTCGTTCCCTTCATGTGTCGTTTAGACAATGTATTTTAAATTGAATGCGAAAAGAACGACAAAAATGTGTGTCGTGTTATCTTCTCAGTATTTCAATGGATCATGTTGATGTAATTCTATGCAGGGAGTAACTAATTGCCCAACAACTCTTTGATCAAAATAGGCAATCTGTCTCCTTTCATACTTTGTAATTGTCACTCCCTTCTCTTCTTCACACCTCTCATTGTTTCCCCAATATGCTATTGTTCCTATGGATGTCAATCACCACCTTAATCACTTAATTGACAGGTCTTTCTTTTGTTTTTTCTTTCAGGGGACGAATTCGTTTTTATGGCAAGTCAGAAGGCATCCGCCTGCCTATTTCTTGGGAACAATACACGTACCATACACACGCGTTTGGGATTATATTCCTCAAAATACCAAAGTTGCTTTCCGAGAAAGCGAAAATATATTCGTCGAACTTGATCTCACAGATCCCAACACGATGACGCAGTTGGCGAATTGTCAGTTGTTGCCAAACGGAGAAAGTCTCAGCGAGGTTTTACCACACAGTATTTACAGGAGATTAAAAACTCATTTACAATATGTGAAGCGAATGATGCCGCAATGGTTGAGCGCTGATCAACGGGGTCGCGGTTTTTATGCCGACTACCTCTTCGAAGCGATCGTCGGCAACTGGGAGCGAAAAAGACCCATTTGGGTCATGCTTGTCATCGATTCGTTGACGGAAGCCGACATCAAGTCCAGAGAAATACCCGTTTTGGATTTATATTTGGCCCAGGAGGCCACAAGACTCAATAAAAGAACTGGGGCCGTGGAACAAGTTGAAGAACAGTGTGTTCCCCTTAATGGATTAAACTTTACGCAGGTAAGTTCAAAAGTCTGGAATTTGTTGTAAAATCTGCAAAAGAGTTTGTGTGCGATGATAATTGCTAAAGCAGCGAGTGTTGATTGTTTTGGCGCGGTTATCTTTGATGATGCTAATGGTGATGTATTGGAGGTTATATTCAATTAGGATGATCGGACTGTTCCGATTTGAGTGTCTCGCGATGTAAATGCGTGCGCACATCGCTTTTCACAAAATGTTGTATGATTATTTTTACGATCAAAAGAACAGCGTGTTTTGACGTTTCCTATTGCGAAAAGGGTGTGTAAATAATGAGGTAAATTCGCACGATTCGCAAGTAAAATTAATCTTCTGTCTCAATGAGTTGTCGGATATTGCCGATGTTCTTTTGAATGTTATCAGTGCTGGTCTGCTGATTCTATTCAAAAAATGTTTTTTCTGACATGACGATCAGTTCATGTTTTCATGTGCTCGCCTCTGTGTGAATTAAAGTTTATTTTCCCATGTACTGAATACTGAATGCCCTTCCGTTTTCTGAGACCTTGGGTGTTCCTTGGAACACGTCCTCTCTCTCGGACAATAGAAAGGAATTTGATCAACAGGCCGTATAATGATTTCAATAGCCGGTAACACCACCCTTCTAATTTAGATGGTATTAGCGCTCCTTTAGAAACCCGATCAACTGGATAAGTTTGGGGCACATAAAGAGCTTCGGAGCAAAAGGATTTCGATTTTCTTTTTCGGGTTCGTTGTAAAAGAGGGGTGGTCGGTATCGGCGGCGGACAAAAATACGCATTTACCGGACACTCCAGAAAGAAATGGAAATTAGGGCTGTTTTACTATTAGCATCCAGATTCGGCAGAAAAGAAAGAGTATTGAATGTCAGATCGGAGGGTTGACTTTCACATTCCCAATTCATGGAACTATTCACGAACTTCTCTCTCGGCCCTCGCGATGACCGTCCAAAGTGCACGAGGTCTCTTTACGGCAGCGTGCGTTATGTCGAACGGGGAATTCATCGCGCCGTGGCCTTGCCTGTTTGCATCTAATTAAAAACGCGGGCCTTCTCGATTTTGTAATTCTTTGAAGTTACCGACTTTGCAAAGAGAAGGAGACACTCGACAAGGCTGGTGCCATATCATAAGGTCGATGGATAACCGAATAAACGATATAACATGAGCACTAGAATGGCTTGTATTATGTTCGAGCATAGTTTAGGTGATGACGGAGTACGTCTTATCTTCTCTTCAGCTGAAGATATGAACGAACTCGGTGGCGCTCTGCGTAAAAGACCGCTAGTGGCGTATCCATGATTCCGGGGCTGGGGATTTTTTTTTTTTTTTTTTTTTTTGGGGGGGGGGGGGGCGGAAGTTACATGTACCAAACTTATCATAATCATAATCAATTCTTAATAATTAGAGATAATAATTCTGAATAATTAGTAATTCTAGCCAAGCTTATCACGCTTATCATTATCATAATCAATTCTTGATAATTACACTTATTATAATCATAATCTATTCTTAATAATTATAAACAATAATTCTGCATGATTAGTAATCCTAGACAAGCTAATGAAAAGCAAAAAAGAGAGAGAAAAATGATGATACTTAATTGTAGTAGTATAATGATAATGTTGAGGATATTTCTTCTACTAGTATTGATGATAAATTAATTAATGATTTTTTTTTTTAATGAATAATATGCTCTTAATTTACTATTGAGGGATTACTTAAAAACTGCTTCTTCCCTTCCTAAACAAATTCAATATTGAGACTTGAGAGAGAAAAAATGTATTCAGGTTTTCATTTATACTTATTTCTGAACAGATGTCTTCTTGACCCCATTTGCCTTGGTGTGCAGCCATGCTAATATCAAATCTAATTATTGGAAAATTGATCCTTTCCGGAGTGAATTGAATTTGGAATTGAAATGCAGAAATACGCACACATCATTAAGGGATCCAGGGTTTGTACATCTACATGCTGCGCCAATATTTATGCGGTAATGTGTAATATCACTTTGGAAAATCTTGTAAATACTGCATTTTTATCAACAACCATGTAGTTGGGTATCATGCTAATTTTCTGTGATTTAACAAATCATGGCATTTTTCTCTTTACAATGAGTTTTTCCATGTGTTTTGTAAAATAGAGACTCATCATTGGTCTATTATCTACTTCATAAATTTACTTTATTAAATTAAATTAAATACTAATTTACCACTTACACTTACTGACAGCTAGAGTAGAATCAGATACAAAAATGGGAACAATGCTAGTAAATGAAAGAGTACTATAAGATTATCCATTTTCTGGATTCAAACAATGTCAAATTATCAATGTGATCAGCAAGGTCAACATTGTCTCCTCTGTTTTAGTGAGTTTTAGAAGACCTTTTGAGAGGGCAATCCAACCCTTGTTGAATATGTATGAAAGCAGAAAAAATAACAAAAACAGAATGGCAAAAGTGTGAAATGAATCAAACCAATAGTAAGGATATCATGAATGTTCGAAATATATGAGATCACTAAGTCTAGATGCGAATCTCAAATTGGTAGAAGTGCTCATAACTTTTCTTATATTTAGTCAGATTTCATTGAAGCTTTCATCAGTTTGCTTCTCTGATTTTCCTGCTTTCTTTTAGATTAGTTGTCTATTTGAGTTTGATTCCCCTTTAAGCAATTGATCTCCCAACAAAAAAGGAAAGCACTTGTTTGTTGGTAAAATGTGTTCAAAACATTAAAAAATTACAAAACATAATGTATGTGTACATGTAGACATTGTTATATAAAGATTGTAGGCCTACATGTACATGGGGGAAGTCCTTCAGGTGCTCAATTTAAACATTTACGACTGTAACTTTTCTTAAGAGGTTGAGACTGTATAGGTGACCAACAAGGACAACTTTTCTTTAGGGAAAGAAAATGATCTGTGGCAAAAGAAAATTGCACAAAAGCTTTGAAAGTGTAAAGAAGTGGTGGTCAAGCCCCATAAAAAGAGATCATATTCTTGGGACTCTGGCCCTCTGCGCTTCTGGTTTAAGTAGTTGCTCCTGGCTCTGTTGTTCTCTGGTAGTGATAACCCAGAAAGTGGTCTCTAATAGCCAAGTTTGCGCCCCGTGCAGAATTTTGTTACCTCTGAAATCTCCTTAAATGTCCTGAGGAACCAGTTGATGTTTTCATTCCGCCCCAAATTTGGGTCAAATTTATTTTTGTACGGCCTGGATGTAAGCCTGTGAAAGAAGCGGGGTCGGGGGAAGGTCGGATCTCGCTGAATAGTCGCCTCTGAAAACATGTTTCCCATTTGATCTGCGGATCAACAACTGTGTCATCTTGAATTGGTAGGAACTGCTTCCAAAGCGCTGCCTCACTGGAGGGGTAATCTGTAAAGGAGAGAAGGGAAAGAGAAGAGGTTCAATTCAGAAATTGCCAAGTCTCCTGAACAAGGGAATTAGCTCGCTCCAATAACAGGACATGTAAACTGTGTACACTGAAAGCTTGGAAAATCAAAGACCATTATTAACCAAGACTCCAGGGAATAGAAGAGAAGTAAGGTTAAAGAATGAAAGGGGGACATGACCGGATTTTACACCTTCCATCATTAGGTTACTTTGACAGGGCTGACGTTTAAAGTTTGAGAAGAAAAAGAAAATCATTCCAGGTGCCAAAGTGTCTTTTTCCCCCTTAGTCTTTTCTTCACACCTGCAAAATTAAACTTTTTAATTTTTTATATTAAAAGCGATCTCCCAATCGTTCATTGTGTATTTAATTTTCCTCCTGAGTATGCTTTACAAAAGTGCATAAATAATGGTTTTACATTGGAAATGGAATGCAATACTACTATACATATACATATTGTATGTGTTTTCAAATTATATCTTTAACAGATCTACAACTGTATGGGTATCTAAGATGATGTGCAATAAAAAATGTTGGCTATTTGTACAGTTACTGTATGCAGGAATTATTTATTTACCATGAATATATCCTTGTCATAAAGAATTCTGTTATCTCATTCATCAAACTCCATTTCATAAATAGGATATTTTCTTCTTAAAACAAGATTACTCTAACCCAATCATCCCAAAAGAGATGATTATTGAAAGGATCCTGTATTGGGAAAGAGTGAAATCGAACGGGAATAGGTTCTGAAGAGGGCAACAATATGAAGGAATGATGAAGATACAGAATCAAAGGAGAGGAGGACAGATTGAGAGGTTAAAGTTTCAACAAAAACTTAAAGAGGAATAAAACTACAAATATTTGTTATTTTCTCAAGAGGGAGATGGAGAAGGACAAAATGTGAGAGAAGTAAGTTTGTTTAGAAAGAATAGGTGTATAAAGTGAATATGGAGAAAGGTTCATTGAAATGAAAATAACACAGATGATGAGGAAGAAGACAGAATAGAAACGCAGTAGTGTGAGCCTAGTTGTGTCAAGGAGATTTAAGATCTTCTTGGTTGTGTGTTCTTCCTCCACATGTTCCACTAGTTAGTATAGAGCTAGAGCTGTGGTAGACAGATTAGAAATTACTGACATATTTTACACCAGGCTCCCATGAAGTATGAATGGATGACATGATGTTATAATGAAGTGGGAGTGTGGAGCCAATATGTACTACAGGGTGGCTCAATATTATGCAAAGACATCCAGTAGGACCAAGGAACTCCTTGGTAGGACCAATATGATATAGGTAGTTGAGGGTGGTTCAAGAAAGTTTCAAATGGGATGACATGATAGTATGGAATAGGAGTGTGATCCAAAGTACTACATGTACATGATGACTCAAGAAAAGTGGGTGACATGATGGTGTAATGGATATTGATATTGAGTATGGACCAAACATACTTCAGGGTGACTCAGTCAGGTAAAATAACCACCACTACTCTCTATCTATCTATCTAAGTAGTGTGGGTGACGTAATGGTGTAGTGAAGTTTGAGTATGGACCAAATTTACTTCAGGGTGACTCGAGTAATGTGGGTGACATGATGTTGTAATGAAGTTTGAGCGTGGACCCAGTTTACAGGGTGACTCAAGAAAAGTGGGTGACATGATAGTGTAATGAAGTTTGAGTATGGACCAAATGTAATCCAGGCTGACTCAAGTAATGTGGGTGACATGATGGTGTAATGAAGTTTGAGTGTGGACCAAATGTACTTCAGGGTGACTCAAGAAATGTGAGTGACATGATGGTGTAATGAAGTTTGAGCGTGGACCAAATGTACTTCAGGGTGACTCAAGTAATGTGGGTGACATGATGGTATAATGAGGTGTGAATGTGGATCCAGTGTTCTACAGGTTGACTCAATAATGATGAGAGATGCATGATATTCTGGAGTGTGGATCCAAGAAAGTGTAGAATTGCTGACAAATAGAATAGGAGGGAGTGTGAATATTATACACATACAATCTTAACCATCATATTCTGTAATGGAGCTGGACTTACATGTAGGATCCAATTTTCTCCAAGGTGCCTCAAGAATGCACAGACCAGCAAAAAGTCAAGTACTTGTTGATATTTTTGTTTAACCTTGTTGCCATCTCAATTATTACATACGAGTTGATCAATGTTGTATTAAGCCTATTAATTTGGTTCTCAAATATGGATTTGAAAAGTGCTTTTCTTAATAAAAACAAATTAGAATATGCTCTTCAAAGGAATTGGAAGAATGTGATGCAATTTATGTATTATGGAAGAAGTTTGTAAAATAATGGTATAATCATTATCATTCGGCTATCAGTACCATGAATATTAGTTGCAAGTTACATCCTTGGATTAATAATAAACAGCAAAGTGTGCTGAACTCTGCTAGAATCAATGGTACCTGGTACCTTCATTTAGATGAAGGATATTAGTTCACCCAAAGGAATTGAATAAAATCGATGTTACGTCCGAGCCATATCCTAAATGCAGTGTACTTGCAGATGTGAAATGGCTTTGTGACACGGTTGATTAAATTGCCCTTCATCGTTGAGCGACTGAAGGACACCTTTCTCTGGGGGATGACACATGGACGGACATTGATGGAGGTCAGCAGAGGTCACATTAAGTTCATGGAAGGATGATATCAGATTAAATATCTATCTGATTGCCATGGATTTAAATAAACTGTACAGTTTTTTAGTCAGTTCTGAATGGAATAGTGTGAACTGCTCTTGAGAGAGGTTGTGACAGAAGATTATTGTGCATTGCCTTTTACCGGACCTAGTCGACTTATATCTGCAGTGTGAACACGCTTTTGGTATGTGTGTGCTCCCAGTACATGTACATATAGCCCACCTCCATTCTTGCGATGATCCCACAAACTGTGCCCAGCTGGTTACAGAGCCTGAGCTGTCAATCTCCCCCCACGAGCTGCTGCGGCTGCCGGATGCTGAATGAGATAACTTGGAAGTCTGATAAGTCTGTCCTCTATCAACCGGAGATCTGCGTGTCTTGAGCGCATCGGAGATGGAAAGAGTCCGTCTTCATCCTCCTGTCAATGAAGATATGCCTGATACCCTAATTGCCTCATTTCATCTTCTTTTATCTCATGATTTAGAAGTTCTGTTTTCTCTTACCGGTACTCAGATTGTGAAGTAGATATTGCAAACCCCTTCGAATTATTATCTTCGTTAGGAGGGGAATTACATCATGTAAAACGTGTTGCTAATATGTCTTGCCGTTCCCAATTGGTCTATTCTATGGTCTACACCAAGCCTGTCTACTATCCACATGGTCTAATTATCATTTGGTCTACTTATCAATAGACCAGTTCACGGTTAGCACATTACTGCAATGACCCCAAATATCCACAGTTCTTCAAGACATGAAGAGGTCCCACTTTGTACATTTTGAAATAATCACTCCTACAGCGATGGATGTGCTATATAAATAGCCTTTGTTTCCCCTTTTCAAAGAACACTCCCACCTGTGTATCATGGAGTACACTGAATGTGCATGAATGAATAATGATTACATAACTTTCATGAGCACGTATCTAGTATTTCGTCTCCGTGTATTTCAAAATTTGTTCTGCAATGACCTTTATCTGCTCATGCTCAGATTGCAAACGTGAACTGGCTTATTGGTCTAATAACCATTTAGGCTAGTTTCCATTTGGTCTAATTTCCAATAAGTCTACAACCCATTTGTTCCGTTGCTCATTTATTCTAATCCCAGTATGTCTACTATACATATGGTCTAAAAATCATTCATGTGGAAAGTAGACAGGCTGGGTGTAGACCATATATGGTCTATATGTACACATACACAATTGTGGAAAACTTTGAGTCAGGTCTCTACAGTTTCAAATACATGTGCGGTAGTAGTCAAATCGTGCTCTGCAGTCCTGCTACAATGTACAATATGATTGAGTTTTGATAGAAAGTCCTTTTTGGAAGTGCCTAGAAACGTTATATCACAATGTGATATTATGCTGTACAAGAACGGCATTATTACTTTTATATTTTAAGCAAAGATCATGAATGCTTGCTTGAATAATTTCTTATTGAACCGTGAAGCTGATATGACAAGTTCTCATCAACTGAAAACGATTTGAGATCACCGAGGGAGGTCAAGTTCACCAGGTTAAGGATTTTAGCCAATCACCCTTGAGGTCGAATACATGCATGCTTATACACACTAGACAGCTAAATATGTTCAACCTTGTTTTTGAAGAAAGAAATCTTGAATGCTTGAGAATATCCTTAATAAATTGTTGTGTGTGCCTATGATGTCAATGTGAAAATGGTCTGACATAATTGAAGATTTGTGTATTCTGTTACTCTCTAACGATTATACTCAGTCGCTAGCACAATAAGGCCTGTGCATTACAGTATGTTCATTGTTTTAAAAAAAAGAATGATGGAAACATAAGATGACCAATTGACCATGATGGTCATGTACATGTACACTGTGTAGTCCTGTATTTCAGATCATGGTTAAGTCCAAATGTTTACTTTTCTTTGAGCATGAACAAACATTTAGTGTGTCCAGTGATAACACTGGGTATCATTTTAATGACCTCCTGTACCCTTCTTGCACAATGTAAGATGATCAGGGATTGGGGATCTGTTCACCCTCAAAAGATTGGCCTGAAACCCTTTTGTTAACTTTGATTTATGGTCATACTTAACATGGATTATCATCAAAATTCTATAGCTGATTGCTGGAATTAGGAAGGTTATCATTAGACTTAAGCAAACTTTAACCCGTTTAGTACCTCTTTGTGTTTTAAGCATGGGCTTGTGAGCAAGTCTTTAGCGACTTTGGGAATGGAAGGTTTAAGAGACTCCAGCGTTTGCCCTCAGTGTGGAGGTTAAGATATCAAAGAGTTAGCTTTTGTGATTGTTATCGACATAAAGTACAGATATAATGGAGGATTGTGCAAGATGTGGCCCAATGCTATAGTTTTCATCTTCACAAAGCTGATATTCCCACTGTATTGAGATACATGTTGGTATCTGAGGCTATTTCAATTTGCCGGAGAATGGCTCCATACAACCAGGGTTATGGGGCGGGTACAGATAAACTTACTTTGCCTCTTCTTCTATAACCGCATTGTATTACAATGAACAACTGCAATTCTCTGGCGTGTGCTTGCGGCAAATTTGATATCAATCAGGACTTGATGAATAAAAAGAGGATGGAAATGGGTATTATCTCTGGAGCAGTTTTGTCTTTCATTGCCATTCAATGGCCCTCACAGTCATTTGTCATTGCCGGGACGCCATACTTCACATGGAGCAGAAAGAGATCAAGAGGAACCCTTTGTCAGCTCACCAGACAGCTAGCTCGCTCTTTCATCTCCTGCAACAGATGAGCGCTTGCTGTGGGATTTAGGCGATATGGCCTGACCCAGAGAGAGAGGAAGAGAGGGTGGGGGGAAACCTCCGTTTACATCTTGTCAAAATGCAATTTAACGCACTTAGAAATGTCCTGATCGAATTGGGAGATAAGAAAATAAGAGAATCAGCTCAATCCTTAAAGGACAAGTCCACTCGGCTAAAAAGGTTTGATGATTAGATAGACAAAAATCTAAAAAGCCCAAATATAACTTGGTCTTGGAAAATGGAGCTCGGACTTATTTTTAATTAATTGTTTTAATGAGCCAAGAACAAGTTAGTGATCGAGCCGGTTCTCCCCCACAATGCATTGCGCGACATTTTTTGTGACGTAGGGTCCTCACAACACAGAGCTCGAGACGCGACGATGCCCATTCGCGAACGTGTTGTGATCAATTGGATTGGCTGCGCATGGATGTCTTCCTGAAAATAATCAGCCTCGAAGTGGTCCTCGCAAACGACTCTATTTTTGCTAAATTGATATGTCCGTATATTAAACTTGTTTGTCCCAATATTATTCAACCACTGAGAACATCTCTCCCTGTCTTTCAATGGGTTTGGGATGCTAAAGAAACTTTTTTTACTCCCATACCCTGGCCGATTGGAACACCCGTACGCCTGGCACAGCGGCAGAATGTAAGACATGCGCTAAGTTGTGAGGACCATACGTCACATCACGTGATCAACAATCTGACATCGGTGCGGCAAATTTAAATGTTTTGCTAGAAATAACCGAAATAGAAATCGCTCTTAAAAATCAGCCGATTGAAGTACAGCAGTGATATTTGGCAGTTTCAACCTTTGATTTATTTACAACATGCTATGATTTTTGAAAATTCGAGTGGACTTGTCCTTTAAAGGGGAAGTCCACCCTGATAATTAGCTTGTATTAATTATAGCATAAATACAACATAAAAAATTAGTGAAAGTTTGAGCAATATCTGATTAAAAATAGGAAAATTGTTAATGCTTGTATTTGTCATCACTTAGTGAAACACAAATTGGCAACACTGTGGCATATCTTTCAAGATCCCGCTCAATTTGTTTTATTAAACCCAACTTAATATCAGGGTTGGCTTCCCCTTTAAGTAGATCCTGGGCAAATTCTCTAGGGGTCTAATCAATACCAAATAAATAAATACAGAGATTTTGTATGAAAGAATTCTGAATTCGATTGGGACATTATTGATGCTGGGGAATACATACAATCTTGTAATTACAGTAACCTAAGAAATCCAGTTCAGAAAATGATAATGGTTGGAGACAGCTTAATTTAAAGAGGGATGCTTTTAAAAATATCTTAAGAATTCTTGATTATCTCTTTTGTTGAAGCGATGATATGCTAATAGGGCAATCTTTAAAGAGGAATGCTACAATTTCTTTAGAAATCTTGCTTCTCTTTTGTGTGTGTGTGTGTTGGAATAATGAATGATATCCTTATTTAACAATCGGGATATTTTCTTGGCTATGAAAATGAATAAGATTTTTAGCTGGGGGTTTGGGAGCCTGCATAAGATTAGAAGCCATTTGAATGTATGATTATGATCGTATGTTGAGATTAAATTGTGCAATCGCTTGTGGGTGATTGTGGGTGGTACTAAACCATCCTTAGATTCATTCAAAAGTTATTTTGAATACATGAAAGTCATGACCTTTTGAAATACAAGTATTTTTTCGATCAAATCAAATACATTGGTATATTTTCCGTATAAATCCATTGCAGTATTGAATATCAAAATAAGAAAGGAACATCATTTCAAGTTTATCAAAAAGTCTTGTACACTTGTACACCTGTATTTTGTAATCATGTAGGCCTACAGTTCACACTGTGAAACTTCAAGAACAGACATCTCTTTTCAATCACAAATATATATTTTGGGTTCCACTGTTTTTTTTTACCTTTCCCAGAGAGAACCTTGAAAAGTGCCATAACTGCCATCACATATCAGATTTCAAACATATATATATTTTAAAAAATTACAAATTTTAAAACAAATTTGATATGGAGCCTTGCCATTGGTAATATAACTACATGTATATTTAATGTTTAAAATTCAATTTTAAGATTGAATTTTTGAAACATTGTGTAATGTAGATTTTTATTTAATATCCATCTGGATCATCTCCCCTCTACCATAGTAAATGATGACTTCGGTTTTCTAGACCATTCCAGCTCCATATATACACATGGGGTTGAAGGAGGAGTTTGATTGAGATCTGGAGGTAATTTCCAATTTCCTTCATGTAGTTTCACTTTCCAACGCAGAAGAGCGTGGACGGTTATCCATGAGAGCACCTTGATTGGAATCAACAAATTACCCTGGCTGGCCGCCCGTTCAACCCCTCCCTGCGCTACCGGTAGTTAGACCATACCGCATCATCCTGCTTGGTAGTTTGGAAAGTCATCTTCAATTTTTGCGGCTATCAGCCTTCCGATGTCTCCATGTTTTGGTATCTTCTGGTCTGATGGGTTATGGGGGTCGTTAGGCCGTCTGTTGCCAATTTGGTTTCCTGTAGCCACAAGACGAGCGGCTGTCCGTTGGTTGGTTTGCTGATTTCCAGTTCTACATGTTATGGCGGCTCCCCTTGTTCAATTATTCAACCACTTCTTTAATTTGGATCTACTCTAAATTTCTTATTGCATTTTTCATTTTATTATCATTTACACAAATAGGCTATTGCAATGTTTGTATCCATTTTCTGTCTCATTTATCACATGGTTACAGGGATAGATAATAAAGCCTTCCTTGCTTGGAGCTTTTTACATGTTTATTGTAAAGCCATCTTGTTTTATACCTCTGTTAAGTTCATTGCTATTTACCTGTTATCAATACATTTGAAGGGCAGTGAGCTAGACTAGACTAGAGTGAGCGAGGCTAAAATTTAGCCAGGGAAATATAATCAATGTGCTTTAATATGAAGAGGTGACTACTGACTAGATACTCGGTGCAATAGACACGAAAATGGCTTGCAATGCATTCATAATTGTTAGTGATATTATTCTTACGAAGCTAATTAATTTATTGAATTATGATTTAGAGTTTCTCTAGAGAGTTTCTAGACCTTTGTGATCATCCTTGCACTGGAGACATGCCCTTCCCTCTCATACTCGATTAATCATTCAATGATGCATGCGCTGAATGATATTGATGCGCAATTGATGTGCAATTTCCCCTACCATAGGAATCATTCACGCATCATGTTTGATGTTCTTACATGTAGTTTACATCAGAGGAATGGAACGTCAGTTTTTTAACAAAGAGGTTCAGAGATGAAAATGTAGACAGAATTTTCATTTTTAGGAAGGTTTGAGTGAATCCCTTATGAAGAGTTAGTGTTATCAATATCATCATGAGTTTCTCCCAAGTGATGTGTCTTTCATTTTCTCATACATTTCTGAATGGTCTTCTGAATATACTTGTCCACTACTTCTCCTGTTTCCTGCATGTATTTCTTCTCCTATTTCACCTCCTTCTCCTTTGCCTCCTCTTCCTCCAACCCTCCTCCTATTTATTCCTTTCTCCATCTTTTCATTCTCCACCTCTTCCTCCCCTAATCCTCTCCCCTCCTCTCCTCCAACCCTCCTTATCAAACCTTTCTCCACTATCTTCCCCTTTCTGTCCTTTCATTTCCTCTTTGTATTCATCCCCTCCTCCTCCCTTTCCCCCTCCCCCACTTTCTCTTCTCATCCTTCCTTCCTAATGTCTTCTAATCTTCCCTTTAAATGTACACCTGTATATTGCAAGCAGATCAGCTCTTCTACTGCTCTTCTACTGCTCTCAACCGTTTTACGTCTTATCACGTTTACTTCTCAGTTTGTCTTCACTCTCTCAGGAGGAGAGCTGTTGACTTCTGACCTTCTTTCTCTCCATGATCAAGTTCACATCGGAGCTACTGGTAGTCTGTTCTTCAGCTCATCCTGACCTGTCTGAAACCAATTTTACTTCTTAAAACATGGCTTTATATGCTCTTTAGCAGAAGATGTGTTCTCATGTACAAAAAGGAATTTGTAGCCATTCTCTCGCAAATTTGTAATCATTGACACAATTCTGTTAACTTGAAATAGATTTAAGGAACATAATCTCCCTTGAAAAAGGAAAAATTGAATTAAATTTAAAAAATGATGTCTTGTTTAGTACTGTGGCATTTACATGTATGTGATTGTTGAGTGCATCTTAGAGGTATCTTCTATCATATTTCCAGATTTAACTCTAAATGAAGCCCAACAATTCACAAGACGATTATTTATTTATTTATTTATTTATTTGTTTATGTATTTACTTTTTTATTTATTTATTTATCCATGTTTCTTGAAAAAGCAAGGGACATGTAGTCCCCTTCAGAGCCACAGAGAATGCCTGCTTTACAAGGGAGCCCAGATATGAACAAATACAATATAAAACACATCAATCACATAAATTTGCATAATAATAATGAATAAGAACACCTTGTAGATGAAACGAAAAGTTAGGAAGTTGGTTAGAAGTTTAAGTCAGGAGATGTGGACTAATATCGCTCTAGTTCCTGCTATGAATGAATACAATATATATTAAAAAGACATACATTTGCATAATAATGAGTCAGAACAAATTATAAATTATAAATGAAATAAAAAAATAAGAAGTTGGTGAGAAGTAAGTGTCAGAAGGTTAAGACTAATGTTGTTCTTGTGGAGCTGGGAGTTGTTGTATTACAGGTAGAACCCTCTCCACAAGAGAAAGCACACCAACCAAAACAGTGCAGGAGACTTTTGTGTCAAGTTTACGGGGTAACGTGAGAAATTGAATAAAACCTTGCTTATTGCCAATAAATTACCGATATGAGGCAAATGTTGAAAAGTCAAGCTGGGAGTCGGTGTTGATGTAGGCTACCAGTGGGGATACCCGGGATAGGAGCATTCTAGCCCCCCAAGGCACGACGTCTCGTGTTATCTATTCTCGTCTTGCGTCGGGTCTAGACCCCTGTCTTCTGCTTGGCATACATGTAGGTTTTGAGTACTACAAGTTGCAGAGTATAATTACGAAATACATCGTACTGTCATAATTACGTGAAGGTCCTGCCGGGGCAAGGGTGTTGATCCTAATGAACTTTGCGATAATCACCACTTCCAAATAATATTGAAAGCATGAAATTGATATGAATTCTCTCTAGTTAACTGCATGTTCCTGATTATTGTTTGCCACCTCCACATTCTTGAAATAATTGATAATTGATATACAGAGTCTACACTAGTATACTGTAAATGTATAAAATATATATGTAGCATGCATGTACACAACAATGTAGATGTCCACTATAGCCTATATAGGCTTATGTACTCCAACTTGAAAAATATGTGTTGTTGAAACTAGTTTGTTAGTTTTTAATCTTAGTTTTTAGTGACAATATCAACCACTAGCAGCAGCTGGGCAACATCAAGAGACGATCAGCAGATTACAAAATTCTAATGCTTACATCAAGACATAATTAGGAAACTATTTCTATGATTATAATCATATATCAGTTTTGATTCTGTGCTTATTTGTATTAACATCATTTGATGGATATTAATTTCATATTGAACATAATGGATGCAATATATCTTTTATGGCTGATTGATACAGTTTACCTCATGGCAACTGTGCCATAAATATTATGCCACTCCAGCTTTATACCAATTCCCAACTTGCGTGACTTGTGCGTGTACATGCTGTATCTCAACCGCCTTTTTGCTTGTAAGCTGTTCCCTTTTACATCAATTCTAGTTTAATCTAGATTGACAGTTTGATTGATACCTCCCAAAACCTAATTCTGTGAGTCCCACCTTCCTGCGACTTCAAAAAACCAACCATACGGGCTTAGTGAAATGTTAAATTCATATGAAGAGCTTAGTTCCAAACGGGGCTAAATCCACTTTTGATGAAAATTGTGTTATTGATATCAGAACATTGTTCACTTACAATGTTAGTACCCGTCTCTAAACAAAATTATTTACATCAATTTTGGGAGCAATGATGAAAAAATGCACCTTCTAATATCCCTTTTCCATCTACGCCTGTACAAAATCTGGCAAACAATTTCTTTTTTCTCCCAAGTTACAAAAATGGATTTAGCCCTTTTGGGAATTAAACTCTAATTCATATCACCATATTTTCTCTGACAAGGGTGTTTTGTTCCAAGACAATATTTCCCCCGGAGGCAGCGAGGGGGGCCTCGCTGGGGAGGAGGTTGTCGTACTGTGGGTTTATATTGTGAGCCATGAACTTGGACTTCCAAAATCCTATTAAAGGTACCTGTACATGTATTTAATCAGGAGGTCCAACGGCATTGTGTGCAAATTCTGTTTGAAGTTTGCAAAATTTAAACAAACCTGTAAAATCTGTAAATATCACATGCACTGAAGAATACCAACATACAGATGCATACATGGGACTATAGATCTACATATTACTGACTGATCAGAATAGTTTGCCAAACTTGAATTATCGTCCTTGAGTGCTCATTAAATCAGAAACACTCCATTTTCTAACAAACTCATTTGGCAAATAATAACTGATTTGTAATCTCAACACTGTGTGTAAATTTTGTAGGATTTCAGGCAACTTTATTTTTCATCACACTGAAGCTTCAGTTTGCCTTTAAACAGTGATTATTTAATGGAATATGAAAAAACTTCATATTTTCTAAGCTGCCTATTTCCGAGCAGTTGTGTGGAAGTAATAGCAGTCTGATGCAGAGAGCCGGGGTATTAATCATTGCTCTACTTTGGTTAAACAGACGGGTTTAAATTTCAATGGAAATTCTCAATTTCATCCATCACGAAGGATTATCTTTGTAGAATTCAGTTGCTGGTTTGATATTATTCTGGGCGTTTTTGATGTTTATTATTTGTTGACTTCATAAAAGTTCAAACCTGATGCATGTAGTCACTCTGATAACAAATTATGATGTAACCCCCCCGTTCATGAGCTTGATGTTATGAGCGCAAAAATGGAAAGGAATTAACTGAAAATCAAGTAAATTCATATTGATAACATTGTATTGATGATAATATTGTTGATGATAAGGAGAAGGAGAAGGAGTAGAAGAGGAAGAAGAATTACAAGAGTATGGATCATTTATTGCATATTGTTCATCACTTGAATATTTTGATACATGTGTATGCCTTCGACATGCCTTTTAATAACTAAAATACAAATAATCTTGTGAATAGAAGTGGGTTTATGTTGTAAAATTAGTCTTAACGATATTTCAATTCATTTTTGTTTTCTTACAGGAAATATTTGCCTTGAATCAAACGCTGTGGCATCAAGAGAGTTTACGAGCAGGGACCATTAGGCAGACGGCTACGTTAGAAGATCTTATATGGCATTATAACTGCGGAGATCTCAACTTGGCAACGTTTAGCCAAGATACATCACAGGTAACAATCGATTTGGGTGTGGAAGATGGGTAGTCATGGTGGTGGAAGAGGGGTGGGGTTTGGAGTGGCAGGGGTAAGAGAAGCTTGGAAAGGTGTAGAGGATGGGAGAAATGGAGGGTACTGCATGGAGGGTAAAGGCGTTTGTTTGAATGCCTCAAAATGGCACCATTTAGCCAGGAGACAGCACAGGTGAGAATCGAGGGGGTGTGGAAGATGGGAAGACATTGGGATGGAAAAGGGGTGGGGTGGGGATAGGAGTGGCAGGGGTAAGAGAATTTAAACTTTGAAAGGGATAGAGGATGGGAGAGATGGAGGGTACTGCATGGAGGGTAAAGACGTTTGTTTGAAGGCCTCAAATAGGCAACTTTCAGCCAAGATACAGCATGGGTGAGAATTATGGGATGAAAACTGAGTGGGTCAAAATGGGAGAGGGAAGGGGCTGAGTGAAAATGGATGGATAATTTTTTTTCTGGGGAGAATGGAAGAAGTATAGATACTGGTGTCCAGATGTTCATTGGAGCAGTAGAGAGACCGAAGAACCAGAGGGAGAAAAGAAAGACAGCATAATAGCAAAATGTAAATAAGAATAAAAGTGAGAGAGAGAGAGAGAGAGAGAGAGAGAGAAAGAGAGGGGGGGGGGAGGTACATAAAAAGAAAACCTCATGTATACGCCTGTATATTTGTTAGCTTGCACAGAGCTAATCACGAAGTTGACTAAATAATAAGATTTATTAAACGCTTTCCCTTTTCTCCTTGGATAAGTTTTTTCTGGGGAGAATGGAAGAAATATAGGTACTGGAGGAGTTGATGTTCATTTGGAGCAGTAGAGAGACTGAACAAGCAGATACAGAAAAGAAAGACAGCAGAATAGCAAAATGTTAATAAGAATAAATGCGAGAGAGAGAGAGAGAGAGAGAGAAAGAGAGGGGGGGGGGGGAGGTACATAAAAAGAAAACCTCATGTATACGCCTGTATATTTGTTAGCTTGCACAAAGCTAATCACGAAGTTGACTAAATAATAAGATTTATTAAACGCTTTCCCTTTTCTCTGCAAAACTTTTTTTCTTCAAAGTAAACTGTTAATAAACAACTCTACTTCATTGCATAATGCAAATATTCAAACCACCGTGGCATGCCCACCAGGGTCTCATAATTCTTTTTCTGACTGCTTCAATTGCCAGTTTACCATCCATTTCAGCCCAAATAACTCCTAATTGAATCGCTCGCGACAAAACGTTGGTTTGAGCAAGAAGTGACCCCAGTTCACGGTGGTGTTTGCTGTGCGCTGAATGGATTTGTATAGAGGTGAAATGATCCGAGCCCCTGCACTTTAGTGAACACCAATTATGTGGCTCATTTACCAGCCAGGCAGCTCCAGAATAGAAGGCCCATTTACACTGCAGAAAAACCAGTATAGCAAAACCATCATCTAAATGTGAGCTACCATTCACACCACTGGAAAAACCCATAAAATGCATTGAATAAATCTGTTTTTTCTTCGAGTTTTGTGCATGCGCCACTCCTCACTGCTCTGCTTGGAGAGCAGGCATTTACACTGTAAAAACCTGCAGAGTTTCGGCAGGCATTTAGAAAAAAAACACTCCAGAGGTGGGTTTATTTTATTCAGGTTCTTGTTCCAAGAAATCAGAAAATTCCAACAAAACTCCAGAAGGTGAGAAAAAACAATGTTTTTTGCTTGCGGTGTAAATGCCCTGTGATAATCTAAAGCAGGTAATGCGTTCAGTAAGGCATGAAAAGGGGGAGGGAGAAATAGAAGAATGGTATAAAGCAGGATTTAGAATTGAAATATTTTTGTTCGGTAAGAAAATTTCCATTTCAGTTGAAAATGCCTATACGGTAAGCAACCTTTTTTCCAAGAAAGGGGAGCGTGTGGATTGAGGAGAATAAGAGAAGAGATCGGAGTTGTGTGTGCGTGAGAGAGAGAGAAAGAGAGAGAAAGAGAGAGAGAGAGAGAGAGAGAGTGAGAGAGAGAGAGAGAGAGAGAGAGAGAGAGTGTGAGAGAGGGGGAGGGGGTGGGGAAAGGAATACTAGAAAAGAAAATGTAAAAATCTATAAGAAGAGAGAGGAAGCAGGACAGATTAAAACGAGACAGAGAAAGAGAAAAAGATGGAGCTTCTATTGAAATGATATTAAGCCTATGTTAAGCAGTCAAAGAGAGTGAGTCAAAGGGGGAAGATGGAGAGTAGAAAGGAAGAAGGAGAGTAGGAAAACAAGAAAGTGTGAGATGGATATATATAGAAAGAAAGATTTGAAAGAAAGAGAGTGATTGAGAGAGGAAGAGAAAGAAAGATGAAGAGGATGAAGAAAAAAGATGGAGGGAGGGAGAGGAAAGGAAGGGCGAAGTTAGAGCCATTATGTATAACAAAAGTGTGTTTAAACATGAAAAGCATACTCATAATAGTTCCTTCAAAATAAGACTTCAAAATGTTTATTGGTTGATTGTTCAATCAAATTGCATACATGTCAGCAAAGAATATAACAAATATATATTTGAGACTAAGAAAGTGCCATATGATATTTACACATGCCTGAGTTGGTGTTTCTGCTCGCCCTCACCGACTGTAAATGATCAAATCATACACACCATTTGAGTGCAAAAACCTAATGCAAAATAAAGGTCCACATTACTGGACTTTTGCAGGGAATTAAATTTCATGTTTCTCTGTTCATGCACATTTAAGCGCACTTGAGCAGCGATGTGGAAACTGTTATTCCACCTTTATAAAAATGAAAGTGTAGGCTACTAGTAATAATTTGAGCTGCCTGTGACTATACTTTATTGATCATTCTCATTAGTATACAACTTTGGAGTGCAGTGCCAGTGCATACTTTATTGCTTTCAAGCTTATTAATTATGAAAATGAGTAAATATCAAGAGAATTCTTACACAAGAGTTCATAACAGCGGAAGAGGCAAGGAGGGAAGTCTTAATGAATTGACGTTTGACACGCAGGGTCGATCAAATCAACATGTTTTTGACAATGGAAATGTTTATTGAGTTATCGCGTTGACACACTTTCACTCCAGCAAAGGTGTAGGAAACAATTCAATTGATGCTTTCCAATCAAATTATGACGTGTTTGTCCTGCCTTAATTGAACTTCTGTGGTCGCAACTGAATTATATGTCAATCGTCATCCAAGGAAAAAACGGCAAACATCAATTTTACAGTTGTAATGCCCCTTTTTTTTTTAATTGTTCATCTTGAATATATCTAATTCAGTTATCACGTTAGTGTGTTGAGGCATTATGTTTCCCAACAAATTTTAAGTATTTATATGATCGATTTAACTCATGGAATACAGACAAGTGAAAAAAGGAGATGAACTGCTGACATGAAAGGTGAAAATGTCAAAGAACTTTTTTTGTATGGTTGAGATAAAACATTGATGTTGTCTAAATCCTTTATGAAATTGATTTGGAATGAAAAATAGGAACTTTGTAGACTTAAAAACGAAATTGGATGCCCATAACTACATGTGTATGATAGCAAATACAAACTGGAGTGGTGGATGGTTAAGCTAGATGGGAAACCCGACAGCATGAAATTTGTCTCAAGAAAAATATGCAGTCGATAGAAAATTAAATACACTGTAGAACCCCCTTGAACAAAAGGCTTGAAGAATACCGTATATACAATTTTTGCGTGTAGTACCATTATTACCAATGTTTCTGCTCCAATTGCCTATTGTTCAATAATAAAATTTATCACCAACATTTCTTCTCTTTTACTTTCATGTGCGCAAGCAGGTTCCTAGTATGCAGAACTCCACCCTCACTCCGGAGGAGATTGACGTGGCCAATCAGATTGACCGTTATTTCCGCTATGAGTTGATCTACAAGAGGAACCGTCGGATGGCCATGAGAGTCAAGGCAATACTGGAAGCCAAGCCCAAACAAAGCTTCTTCTTCGCGTTGGGTACAGGTAAGTTTCTGAACCAGAATTTGGTACTTTAATTGTCCTGCATTGTCTCATCTCTATGGCAATCACAAGTACTAGATTTGTATTTTACTACACTTGTACTTGTGCACCTAGTACACTGTATTCTAGTGTCTCAAAATTTTGAGTTTATACTGGAAGCCAAGCCCAAACAAAGCTTCTTCTTCGCTTTGGGTACAGGCAAGTTTCTGAACCAGAATTTGGTACTTTAATTGTCCTGTCTTGTCTCATCTCTATAGAGATATACACTGTATTCTAGGGTCTCGTAGATTTGATTGCTTGAGGTCTGGTATCAGAGGGTACTGCTGTAAATTGACGGTAATGACGGTAATGATCGAAGTACAGAGTCGGCTGGAAAAGCTCATTTACTTGAGTCTGTACTCTTGTACATTTTTGGCATGTTAGTAGTGACTCTCCATTGACTCCAGTTGGGCCAGAGTAAAGTCACAGCTCAGAGAGTCCAGACTTGCTTGACTCATTTATTTAATACTCAAGCTTTTCGGACACATTTACAACGAACACTGCACTCTCATGCTCTGTGATAAGTTTTTGACAGAAGTAGTCCGAAAGATCTATTTGAGCAGATAACACAACTATATCAGTACTATGTTTTAATAAGACAGTAATTTCACTCGTTAAAAAGCACAACCAGTGACTGTACATTTATAATACTATGAGGTACTTGCTGCTGATGTAATACAGCTCATATAAGATGAAAGAAAAAAAAGTTATCATCAACATAGATTAGTAGAGACAGTCCATAGCTTGAATGAGGAGTTAATTGTTTGGAAGCTGTAATGGAATGGGATGCTGTCACCGCAGCACCCTTTTGAATGCATCAAGCTGGTTGGTGAGAGCCTGAGAGGTCGGTTGTATATCATCAGTTTGGCCCACGCCGGCCGTGACGTCCGTCCGTTAGGATTAAGACGTGAGTGTATGACAGCCGGGATGAGATCCATGTGGTGTACGACCAAGAATTAGGGTGGATCCAGGATTCTGTAAAGGGTGGGGGAGGGAGGGTGGCACAATGTAAAAAGAATCCTTGAAGAAAAAAACTTCCCCAAAAAGCAGTTGTTACAATATTTCAGGGCAAATTTTACTCCTATAAAATTCCCAGGAAAGAAAAAATAATATTTTATGTAGCTTTGGGGTTTTGAAATATGATTTGAAAGTTGTTGTTTTTTTTTTTTTTTGGGGGGGGGGGAGCAGACAAAATACAGTATTAAAGTAGGCATAGTTTCATTTTGTGTACTAAGATTCAACAAAGGGTGCATGGACTGGTTCCTGGTTGTGCACTGTCTTAATTCTGCCTCTGCAAAGACTCATAAAAATGTAGGAATAACATACACCGGTAATTAAAATGCATTTGAAGATGTTTTTGAAAGAAAATGATCACTCAAGATTGATTATCAGTTGCTTTGTTTTAAGTTTTCAACCTCTTTAGCCTCTTTCATTTTGCCACTTCCATCATTTCGCAGTAGGATACAAATCAGCTACCAAGAATACTTAGAATTCAATGAGCATACTTCTATCTCTTTCTAAACGAACTCTAATTGAGGCACACTGCGAGCGCATTGAAATGCAATCAAAGCGATCATATTACTGCCATGACTTCCAGCGCCCGCGATCACGCAGCTAGATCAACACTTGGCTCGGGTTGCTGACGACCGGCATCGATGAGATGCTAAAACAATCAACCAATCAATTAGAAAAGCATGTAGGGAAGGTTCCGCGATGCTAGCTGAACTTTCGTGACCTTGGCTTTCATACGTTTGTGAGATATCAAGTCTGTTTCTAGTCCGTAGACGGTGGCAGAAGGGTTTTAGATTTGGATAATGAAGGAAAAAATCTTGCAAAGATTTGATCATACAATAAGTTTTAAAGGGGAAGCCCACTCTGACGTTAACGTGGTTTTGATAAAAGCATAATAATGAAAGAATGAACAAATCAGTGAAAAATTTGAGCAAATTGAATCTGATTAAAAAAAATCTGTCCCTCAGCTTTTATAGGTTCAAATTAGTTCACATTCAAATGCAGATTGGAGCACTTTCCTTGGCCCGTTCATTTTCACAATTTCCACGCACATGTTAGCTCCTAATTATGGCTGAATTTAACCAGAAGAATTTCATCGTCTGGGGCGACGAAGACGAAGACGGACCGAAGGAAAGCCCTCTTACTTTGTAGCGTCACTTCAAATCTTCCATGATTTCTTTCTGATGAGTCATGGTCGCGCAGTAACTCGGTCTACTCTAAATATTGATCATTGGTTCATATCCGGTGAAGGAGCTCTAGATGGACGAAGGGGATTTGAACTGGACTATATGTGCGAAAAATTATCTTCTTATATCATAAGAAGGAATCAAAGACTATGTTTGCCATATAGAAATGCAAGGTACATGCTCTACAGGTAATATGATATCGATGAAAGAAATCCTGTATAGGGCAAATATTAGGAGAATCAGACATCCATTTTGATCATAATGAGTCATTTGACAATAAAATAGCCAGCTAAGTCACACTAATATTCATATTAACTTAGCTTTGAGAGGTATTACAGTGGGATATTAGGCAGGACCCACAAACAGAATTTAATCCTAAACATTTCCCTTATCATTAAGGTTGTCATAATAAAGGAGTCGAAAACAAGTCAAAAAACTTGTGAAAAAACGTCACAGAAAATATGTTTTTCATCTTTTGTTCCATATCCTTAGCCTTTAAGAATTTGCTTTTTGTTTATTTTCCATATTTCCATAAGAAAATAGTCTAGTTCCCTCAGAAATACCATAAACATATAGAGAATATAGCCATAATACATATTTTTCATGTTTGAAAAACAACCAGGGTACAAATATTAACATATTTGTTGAGCCCAGATTTTGTTTGTTTTAGGGCTTTATTTGGTGTTTATAAAACCTGAAAATGTCAGTAATTTTGATCCACATATCATATGTTAGTTTGGTGTAAAAATGGAAATAATATTGTGAATATAAAAATCAGCTGAATTCATAACTGTAGAAAATTCCCAGCTGCAGACAAAACTTTTGCCTCAATGTATCTATCCCTCTAATGAAACTGTTCATAATATTTTTGGAACAGGATTTTAATCCACCGTGGATTCTGCAGATCTATACGAGGGATTTTTATAAGGTAACAAAACGACACTTCCATTTCTAGTTGATGCCTTCTCTGGGGCAATCCAATATGATTCATAGATTAGCCTACAGTGAATGATAATTGATCCTCTCGTTGTCTGAACAATTCCGCCCCGAGACAAATGAAGCGAGGAATGAAGCAAGGAGACATCTGTCTGTCTCTGGGAGGGAGGATGCTCCAGTAGATGGAGATGACCGCATCACTCCGGCACGGGTGGAGTGAGATGTTTGGATTAGCTGGCTGGCCAGATGAAAAGCAGTAGGAGGAGAATAGGAATTTCTCAGTAACGATTTCTTAAGAATTAGGCCATTGGCATGGAGTTTAACCTGTGTTCAGATCTGTTTTTTGGGGAAAAGAAATGACCTTTCGTTGAAGACAGGCTGTCCCTGTATCTATGGAGAGCATGATCAAAGGAGTTCAAATTGAAAGACCTTGTAATGGTCCCTTGAAAATGATTTAGGTTGCGATATGCACATTTTATAATACCTTCTATATATGAATATACGATACAATATGACCATACCACGTTGAATCATACAAGTCAGTTTTGTTAGTTTTATCAGCTTTGGGGTAGGTGTAGCATGTTAATATCTCAATTCTTAAAGATAAAACGCATGTAGAATATTCTTATGATTGATAAGGTTAGTACAGTAATGTTAAAAGTAGAAGTGAAATGTGTTATCTTGAAGATGATGAGTCAGATGTGAAATGGCCCTATGAAACATACAGATTGCCCCTTTTCATACTTTATTAGTAGACCGAACTGTGTTGTCCCGAAGAAGACCCTCATATGTGAACAGAACTTTTAAAGAATCTCACAGATCTATAACTAAAGCTAGTTCTGTCATAATTCTGCTATCAAGAATATGATGAACGGGTGTGAAATGACCCTATGGACCATTTAGATGACCCCTTTCCTCTGAATCGTACAGATAAACTTCTCATCATTTTATCTGTCATGAGCAAAGTAAACTCTGTTATCCAGAAGAAGACAAACGGATGTGAACATGACCTAAGGGAGCAAGAAATTTGATAATGGCTGTTCAATGAACTTTTGACGACGATATCGACTGCAATCAACCATGCTATGGACCTACTCTACAAAACGTGTGAATCTCTGCGGAAATATGAGCCATACAGAGATGCCAGATCACCAAGTAGCAACCTAACTTCCTTCTTTGGAGTTTGAAATAATCTAGTTTAATCGGCTCAGGGGGATGGAGGTATGATACATAATTGATAGGTGAGATGTCGTAGCAATTTGCTCTGGTATAAATGAGGTTGTTTGCATCTTGGAGGTGAGAAGGAATGAAGTTGCGTTCACACAAATTCATGGTGAAAGTTCAGCGAAGAATGTTAACATATAGCTTGAATTCTTTAAATGACACTGAAGAATTGAACATTACTATTTCAGGAAGTATTTTTTGAAAGTTTGTTGCCATTGAAGCAAAGCTTTTTGTGTGAATTGTTCTTCCTTGAACATTATCTATATCTTTTTTTCTTGGTTTAAACTTGACTCTGAAGAGGAAAAACTTGCAAACCTCCCTCTCCCCACAATCTCTGTTGCGTTGTCTTTGGACTTTGTGTCTCTATGTACTTGTACTTGTATGTCTTACTTCCATTTCTATCTCCATCTCCAACTCCAACACATTCTATGTCTTTGTCCTCTCCCTGTGCCCCCCCCCCCCCCCTCCCCTCTCGCTCTCTCCCAAATCCCTTCTTCTATCTCACACTCCCACCCACTCTCTTTCTATCACCTTTTCTTTCACTCATCCATCCAATCTCCATCTCACCCTCTCCCTCTCTCTCTCTCCTTCCACTCTCTTCCTCTTCCCCCTCTCTCTCGCTCTCTCTCCATCGCTCTCCCCCTCTCCCCCCTCTCCCCCCTCTCCCCCTCTCCCCCTCTCTCACATCTCTGTCTCTGTTATTGTCTCTCCCTCACTCCTCCTCCCTCCCATCCTCCCTCCCTTCCTCCCTAGCCCCCCCCCCTCCCTCCCTCCATCCCTCTCTGTAACCCCTTCCTCCCTCCCTCCCTCTCCCTCTCCCTCCCTCCCTCCCTCCCTCTCCCTCCCTCCCTCCCTCCCTCCCTCCACCCCTCTCTCTCCATCCCTCTCTGTAACCCCCCCCCCTCTCTCTCTATCCCTCTCTGTAACCCCCCCCCCCCCCTCTCTCTCTCTCTCTCCTGGAAGATGCAAGGCTTGACCGCATCACACCATGCTAGAAGGTAAGGGATGTTTGGATTGCAAATGGGATATGGTGACTTGGAGAAACCATCCTGCGCAGTGAATCAAACATTTCTTGTCATCTGAGGGTTTCTGAATTATTGGAAAAATAGCTACTCTTTTCGAGGTGTTAGGTAAATTTATGAATTGTGCATGTGTATAGTTTTCCATCTGTAGAATTCCATTATTTTCATCACTTTTTTGTTGAATTTGAATATGTAGGCCTTTATGTGTGTCATGTGCTTTTAGGTGGATAAGTACACACATAAAAGCTCTCTAATACCCTTTCTAAATTGTCTTTAAAACCTCTTTGAATTTATTTCATTCATACCTCTTTCAAATTATTTCTTTTAGTAGACTTTGTTAGGATGCTACAGTTCTGTATTTAGGCCTACGGTATGTGATATTTTAGTAGGCAATCATCTCCTTGATATTCATGTCATCTCCATCACATAGGCCTACTACCTCATTTTGACTGTCCTTCTCCTGTCATATCAGCCCCTGCCCCCTTCCCCTCCCCCTCCCCTACCCAACCCAGCCACTGCCCCCTCCCCATCTGTCATACACCCACTGTCATCTAAATATATTCCCCATTAGCTCAAGTCAATTACCTTTGAACTCTACACAAATTTGCTAATCTATGTGGATAGACATTTCCGAGATACATCCATCCGCGCTATCTGAAAATTCTTTGAAATGCCCAGTCCCAGCAGTGTAGTTTGATGTGGGTGTGCGTGGCCAAGTCACAAGGGGGGTGCCATGCTGGGCTTCCTGTTGGCAACCGGGATGCCATCTAAATCAAGGGGGTGGAGCGGTATGAGATGGAATGCAATTATGCTAGCGGGTGGTGACAATGCGCAGCATCCCGGGATAGATTGGTGCTGCCAACAATTCGTCCTCACTTCCTTTCTTTTCAATTTCTATTCCGTTCCTATATCATTTTAGTTGTTGAACTCCTGAACTTTCATTTTTTTCAAATTCCATTATAAACATTGATGATTTTCGTTTATATGCTTGTTAATTATCTACCTTGAAGTAGAATACTTTGGTTTCAGAGAATTTCTTGTACTCTTTATCCCCCATTTTCGCTCCTGCTTCTTCGTCTTTGCTCTTCCAAGGCAAATGAAAGTATATTTTCATTCCTACAGGCCAATTCTGATATAATGAAGACGTTACTGGAACTATGTAAAACAATTCCATCTTCACACTTGCATGCCCATATTTCTTTCTATTCTTTTTGATTAAAAACACCCATTAAAATCTTCACCATGGCCTGTTTCCCATCATCTGATCATGAAAAACAAAGAAGAACAAAGCAAATGACAGGACACTTCGCTAAATTCAAACCGAAGCTGCCATAAAAAAATCACTTTCTCCATCGCCTGGACTTGCAAAATTAAAAGGATTCCTGTGCAAAAGCTGGTCGGACCCATGACCAGCTGCTGACCCTACATACCGCAGAGTTGAAGTTGAAGTATTGAAGTTACCGATCAATATAAACACCCAAGGCAATGCATCTAAGGTATCTTTCAATTTATGAACTATTTTTATTTCCCTCTACCAGATCGAGACCGCCCATTTGGGATTACTGGAGGCGAAAGGAAACACCTTGTCGGTGTCTCTCTCTCCCTCTGTCCTGTCTTGTCTCCGAAGAGTTTTTTATGTAATTCCAGACATTTATTTGATATTGTCATCCTCTGTACCCAGTGGTCATTGTTTGTGCAGCCGATATTTGGCATTGGGGCTTCAAGAAGTCAGTGAGACATTTGTTTCTGAGTATTTTCAACGTTGGAGTCCTCTCTTTATGTTTTTAATTTTCAGTCATGTTTTTTCCAATCGCTTTCCATCTTGTATCAGCGATAGTGAGCCACCCAGTTAGTAGAGCCAGGAGCGAGAAAGCGATACTGTTTTTCTTTGAGTGGTACCGCCCTATAAATGTATTTTTTCTTTTTTGTTGTTGAGGAATGGGGTTGAGTTCAACAAGCTAGATTGCCATTTTGAGATATATTCAGATAAACAGAATATTTGGCATCATATCTTTTTTTTGGAGAAATAAAACTCAAGATTTTAAACTGAATTGAAGAGTGTTAGTTTCTGTTTTGGACGACGTTGCCTTTTTTATCCTCTTGTTTGTATTATGTTTAGGTAATGGTTAGATATGAGAATATAAAGCTATGGAGAAGTTTTTTTTTCAAAAGCATATATGAAAAGTACTCGGTTTGCTTTTCAAATAACATCATTCTTCATAACTTTATATTCTCTGTCCTGTCAAATTGACTGAAACTTCTTAGATATAAGTCTCTAGTTTTTAATTGTATACCTTTCTTGCTTCAATCATATTTTACCCAGACTTGCATTGGTCCATTACTCTCAGTTTCTGCCTCAAGTATTCAAGTGTGGAAGTCAGTGAAGACTTTCTTTTCATTCATTTATGCTCAATATTCAATTTTCATTGAGGAGAGGAATAATATTTCTCCATGTTAGGCAGTTTACTGGCAGCTCGTGAAGGACACTAAAGAACTCGCTGTTCTAAAACGTGCAACATTTTGCGACTTATGAAAAGAAAATCTGAATCACAAAGCCGGTTATAAATCTCCAACTGCACAAAGCGTATTATTTGTTTTCTCACCTTGATGAAGGTCATAGCCACACATTGAATCCTGGTGCTAGATTTATTGCCTTTCCTAAATACTCGAAACCCAAACAAGCATAAATTTATTCTTCCACTGGCAGAAATCACAGAATGTGTTTATGAAACAGACGTCTTGTTTACTTGACTTCCATCACTAACAGGTCTCAAGTGTGAAATGTCATGTTATTTTATGGAAACTTTGTAGGACTGCGATGAAACATATCATTTTCTAAAGTGCAAATAATGATAAATTTATAACTTGTTGGTGGAGAAGAATCTCTCGGAAGAATGTCTCAGTTTAATTTATTGCTTACACAAAGAAAGTGGGTGGTTTTGAGAGCTAGTGTGCATGGTATAAAGGAGAAGAGCAGATTTTTTTTTTTAAATAAAAATGATGACGGAAATAATGCCTTTCTGCAAGGAGAGGAAAATATAAAATGTAACAAGGAAAAAAAGTCAAATGGTGAAGAAACTAAAGATGATCAAGTGGTGAAACCCAAATAAAAAAATTAAAAAGCAAAGTTTGATATAAAGTTTTGAAAAAACATCTAGGTAAACAATTTAGCGATTCAAAACTCAAAACTTAAAAAAACAATTATTGTTCAAATTTGAATAGATTGAATATATTTGAGGTCCTTCTAGTTCTAACAACAAAATTGGTCATGGATATTTACTATGAGGCTATATATTTGGCACAACACAAGGTATGAATTGCACTTCGTCATACACAAAACACAATTTTAAAGCTGTTTGTTGTGATCTTGAGCTTATTAGGCATTAGGGAAAGCCCACATGAAAGCAAGAAACTAAAAACACCCTTATTAGTAACTTGATTCTTGGGTAAAACCAGCTTTTGTTAGAGATGACAGTGTATCATGTAAGCCTATGGCCATGCACGCAGGGTCATGAATAGCCAGCTATATACCCCTCTGTTATTATCTTGAACAAAGTTTTACACTCTATTGTGCTCTGATCCCCTTTTCTAATCATCCCCCAACAAAAGGGGGGCAAATAGGGTCCTGCACACCGCCCAGGGGTGCAAGCATGCACCCCATGCACCTGCCAATGTCTCTATGCATGTAAGACCCCAACCAGACTGCACATTAATGTGAGCTCACCTCAGTCTTGAGATACACAAGTGTGAACAATTGTAACTTTAATCATAGCTGTAAACAAAATCTCCCCAATTTTCTGTGTGATAAGCATTGTTGGTCTCCCAGCAGCAACTTCTTAATGCC
Source organism: Strongylocentrotus droebachiensis (assembly GCA_035222895.1). NCBI lineage: Eukaryota > Metazoa > Echinodermata > Echinoidea > Camarodonta > Strongylocentrotidae > Strongylocentrotus > Strongylocentrotus droebachiensis. Next base: position 175,255 of record JAVYIG010001866.1, read on the forward strand.
ATTGATAAATTTGTGAATAGGTAGTTTCTGAAAAAGGCAAGTTTTCTATCACAAATTGTTATTTGTAGGCCAACAGGACAAGAAATTGAAAAATCTATTGAATTTATTGTTTTTACACTTTCAACTGTAACCAAAAATGTAATATTTGTAGGACATCCTTAACAAGAACTGGAATTGTTCTTGAAAAGGATTTATTTTCCCTGATGCATCTGGTTATGAATATTAGAAAATTCAGCAAGTCTGTAATGTTGTACCCTTTCAATTTCTACCAGTATTGCACAAATATTCTTCACAAAAAACATACTGTTCTTAGAATAATTTGGAAATTTTGTGAATCTATACATTTTTTAACCATTCAAAATTTACCCAATACATTTGAAATCCTGAACAGGAACTTAAATAGCTCATGAAGTTGATTGATTCGACAGAATTTCGTATTCATTGTAAACGTTGAATACTGTGTGAGGTCTCGATGTTTCATTTCAAGATTGTAATCGGTATTGTGCTAAGAAATTAAAGAAGCCTGATAAAGGTTACAGAAATGGACTTCAATTTGAGTCGTGATGGTAATATATCAATATATGATTGGCATGATGGAAAGTATGTCATTGTTGCTTTATTTATCATGATTCAGAGTTAAATGAAGCTTTTGATCAATGGCTTTTATTTCTCTTTTGGCCCCAGTTGATGGATATTGAAGTTAATCATTAGTCGAACTGATCAGTTTTTTTTTCTTCTTCGGTTTGTGATTCGATGTGATGCTTGCTTCTGTTTCTGTGTGTTGCCTGTGTGCTGGAAAAAAAATCCTCGTTGGTTATTATGCATACTATCGAAATTCCTGGTTTGATTTATACCGGTATGCCCATTTCATGTTTAAAACCTCATTGAGGAAGAAAAAAAGGGAGGAAGGAAGATCTAGAAATGATCTAAAATCTTGTAGGATGTAGTACATTCAACATTTTTCAATATGAAGACATAGAATTTTTTGTATAAGTGATGGAGAGAGATTCCTCTACTTATTCAAGTTAAATTAGCCTACCACTTTTAAGTCATCAAAATGTTCCCTGGTCCCTTGATAAATTCCACATACCTCATCACTTAATATCTCACTTAACTTGGTGATACCATACAGGCACCTGTTACACCTTGGACGGGGGGGGGGGGGGGGTGGGGGTCAGTAAACAAATAAACAAATATTCTATAGACGTTATGCCATTGGCTGGATGTAAAACTACAAAATAAAAAGTGAAAACATGTGACATATTCTCTTAATAATAATAATAATAATAGTGGGTTCTTGTATAGCGCTCATGTCAGTCAGATTTGACCCTCCTGGCGCTCTCGATTATTACCCTGGCTTTAGCACGGCTGCCATACAGCGCTCTAGCATTTCAAGGAATAAATTCCTACCAGGTACCCATTTACTTCACCTGGGTGGAGTTTGGCAAATGTAGATCAATGTCCTGCCAAAGGACATTAGTGCTTTGAAACAGATTGTGCTGAAGTTGTCTTTCACCTTGAAAATCTAAAAGATTCACAAAATTTGCAAAACTGAGAGGTCAATATTTTGTTATCTACTTTAAATTTGATGAATGATATGAGTTTCATAAGTATTTGATAAAGCATGATAACATGTATGTGTTTTAATTATCTTAAGATAATTTCAAGAAGCTATTTGTACCAATTAAAAATCCAAATCTAGAAACAGACTGATATAAGTGACCTTTCCACTTTTTTTATCTTGAAAATATCAAATATGCCCCTATGAATCAGGTCAAGTCAAAGATTTTTGTTTTTGGGGAAGAGTTGTGAACATACAAACACACAAAATCAAGTCTCTTTGTCTCTGATTAAGTCTGTTGAGTGCCAAAAGAGCACTAAGTACATTTGTAAAATCACTTTGGATAGTTTTAATACCGTTCTGGCTCACAGCAGATATTTAAATAGGCCTGCGCATTCACATACCAATAGTTATGAATGAGTATTGTGATTGTAGTGTAATTCCGTTTCCTGTTTCCGTTTTCCGTACTAAAAGTCAAGTGTTCAACCTATTTGTGTAGGTCTTTTTCAAAGCATTGTGTCAACAAAGGCAATTTAAGAGACCTACTTTTCCCAAGTGTGTTTACTATTTCTCAAACTATTTTGTTTATTTACACTAATGATTTCTTGATGTATTTGACTGGTTGGTTGTGTTTTAAGATATATTCTGACTTCTGAGTAAGGATGGAGATGATGGTGACTTCTATTTCCTTGTTGTCCTTAGCAACGGGGGGCAGGAGGAGTTATGAAACTCCTCTAAGCTAGGCACCAAAAGTCTACTTGTAGAAAGTGGTTTTGACTTGAGGTATTTTATGATTTGCTGATCATGATGTGATGCCATGAATTGGAGTGTGATAATGATTCAAATTTCAAAAAATGCATTGCTTAATTTTGTTTAATCATTTTTCTTGATTGAAATTTGAAGAAATAATATGTATAGACCCTGGACTTCTATTACCAGTATTAAAGCTAAAACATGTACTGACAGTATGTATAGACCAGAAACTATTTTGTTTATGTAATTTCTATCCAAATCAGGATTCGCACTGCATGAAGCTGTTTGTGTGAATGATTTGGTAGAACATCAAAATTAATGGACCAAGTGACATAAGAATATTTAGATGTCAGGAGGGCTTCAAAAGTGAGACTGCCTCTTTAAAATGTCCAGCAATAGTATTTCAAAGGGAATCCAATTACATGTTTGGTCTGGTTTTCAAAAGGTAAAATTATCCTAAATTGCTCTGTTGAAATGCAGGATATATATCCGAGGCTAAGGGTCACTGCATTGTGTGGGCATCTTCAAGAGGGGGCAATTTGCATGGATTCCTTTGAAATTTCTTAATAGCTTTTGTTGGCCCAAGAGATTGCTCCTTGAATGGTCAGAATGTCTTACCATTTACTTGAAGGTCCTTGGATGCCCCTACCCCCTCCCCCCTCCCCCAGGGGAAATACGTCTTGTTATTAAGTATGATAGAAGGTATTTAGTTGAAAAATGATGAAAAACAGTAAACCAACCTGTGTGGAACTTAACTTTTTCCATCAGTTTGCTCAATCATCCCTCCTTTAATTGTTAATATAGTTTAAAACCGGAAATAATTCTGTGTCCCAGTGAAAAGTCTTATTTTATGTCCCACAAAGAAAATTTACTTTCATATTGGATTTGTTATCTGTAGCTAGCCAATGGTGTTTGAATTTCCCACTGATATGCGTCTTCACTTTAGTGGGATACTGATGCAAAAGTAATGCACAGATGTGGGAAATGTGGTCACTTTGGTCGAGGAAGGTATGAATATTTAATATATATACCATTTTAATTAGGTTCACACGATAGCCCATTAGCTTTAAGTTTAGATCTTGATTTTAAACCTCAAAGTTATCTTGTAGTTATAGGACCGTGCAGACACAATCATGGTTATGAAACTTGAAGATGAATACCATTAGCGCTATAACTTCGACCTTTGGGGGGGGGGGGCCTCACTCAAAGTTGTGTGCCGTGCGGACGCAGTTAACGAATAGCTCCACCAGCTTTTTTTTTTCATCTTTAAATTCTTGTTATTTCATTCTCATTCTCATTGTGTTTAGTGGATTGTAGTCTATAACTTTGAGGTTTCACAAACTTAAAGTTAAACGTAATGGTCTTGTGTGAACATAGTTGTGAAAAGGAGATTGGAATGAAACTCCATGAATATGGTGTCATATTTTTTCAATTTAGTATCAAAAGATGCTGGTACATTCCAGATGTCTTGATGTTCCATTCAAGATTTCCAATGAAATTAATGTGAATATCTGAAAGGATTGCCAAACTGAACCTACTGTCTAAATCTGTCAATGCCAAAGCTGCTGTACAGCAAATTCATCAGGGTTCCATAAAATTCATGCACTCCCAGCTGTCCATCAAATTCAATTTTACCAGTCCCACATGTGAAATTAAATCCTGGACAATACGTAATTTTCACCTCTCATTCGTATGATATGCCATTTTAAGAAATTCTTGCTAATCGTTGATTAAAATAAAATAAATCCGACGAAAAGCGAAATGGTAATGAGTAAAATTACACTGGGCTTTAACATTATTTGAAGCCTTTATTCAGGATGAATTGTGCTTTGGAAATAATATCTAGAATGTTTGTGAAAAGAGTTGAAGTTAGAACTAACACTGGTGGTCTTTATGAACAAGTTCCCTTTGGGTCAAGCTTCGGTCAGAAATGATGCTCATATTGTGGTCTAGTGAATAAGTTATTGGACTACAGATCACAAGGTTGAGTCCCTAGCTGCAGTGCCAAGGCACCACCGTTCATTGGCAAGACATTAAAGGTATTACAAAGTTTTGGTATGGGGTCATGAATTTGGTTCAAATTAACATATTGGAAGCATATGCGTTCCTACAATATTCATTGATCGTTGTCGCGGTTGAAATCGAGTCTAAAGTTATGAAATTATAAATAATAAACTCTTTATGTTGTATAGCTCCCTCTCAAGGTCAAGTTATTAATCAGCTATGAAACAATGTTTCTTGACTAAAATCGACCGATTAGCTATGCCCGTTTGGAAATTATATATCACAACTACATATTCTGAGATTTTCATGGTCGCAGCTACCATTGCACGGCCATAGGCGCTATTTGAAATTTATCAAAATTTACCGGGAGCACCGGTAAATTTTTATATTCAATTTTTCTCGAAAACAGAAGTGTTTTAGGGGCTATTTTTTTTAGTGCTTTCAATACACCCACAGGGGCATCCAAATATATCAAAATTGTAAAGATTCACTATCCACCCAATTTTCAAAATTTCCCAAAACTTTGTATTACCTTTAAGCTATATGTGCCACACTCAACCCAGGTGAAGTAAATGGGTTCTTGGCAGGAATTAATTCCTTGAAATGCTAGAGCAACGTAAGTCCAGTTACTTTAGTGGCAGCCATGCTCAAGCCGACCTAATAGCAATGGAGCGCCAGGAGTATCAAGTGGGACAGCTATGGACCCTACCTATACAAGAACTGTCTCTTATTAGTATAAGAAATGGTAATTGGTAAAGGTAGTCTTTGTAGACAGGTGGCCTTTATATACAGGCGTACATAAGAGAAGGTTGTTCTTGACATTTGTTGGTGTGCTACCAAGTACGTCTACTCACAAAGGAGGGTCACTGGAACAGCCTAATCATATATAAATCTTGACTTTTGATGCTCCCTAACCGGTGAGGCAGTTATCTTTGAAGTGGTAAATTAAAAGCGACTTCTGTGCAATCAGGTTTAATCACAGAGCGACATCGTGTCTCACCGCGATAAGCCGGCTAAGAGGACTGCTTTAATAATGTCCCAATATCTTCTCATTTAGTCCTCCGAAAGACAGTGCACTTCTGTCAAAGTCTGGTCCTGTCTTTTTATGTTATGGCTACTGGCTAGCTAATATCTTCAGGATGTCTTTAGTGTTAGCAGTAATTTGATTGACAATTTCTCATTTCCTCGCAGACTAATTGAAATGAAGAAGGAAGAGGGAGAAATCTCAAATTGAATCAAAGGGGCATGCGATGATTGATTTGCGCAGAAAGTGGACTTGAAACAAAATAGATGATTCATTATTTATTGATTGTATGTAGAAGATGAGTTCAGGTTTTGATAGTGTTTTTAAAGGAGTATAAGTTTGAAAGAAGAAGTTGAAAAGAAACCCTAACTGTTTTAATTCTCGCTACCCCAAATAGCGATTCTGCCGAGATCCGGGGAAAATCCTGAAAAACGCATTGCATTATGGGATAGCTTTTCGACATTAAGCTTCCTGTGCAGGCGTTCGTGATCACAACCCTCTCTTTCACGGTAGAGTTTAACGGCCTTTTGTGCTAAAGTCACTAATTCTGCCCGAAGCTTTCCATTGCATATTATAATCTGTACAAATTACACTGATTGGCATCGATTTTAGCGTGCGTGAAAACTCTGCACAGCGAACACAGGCGCTAGCGCCAGCGGGATGGGACTCTATACCGGAAGTTGTAGTGACGACCCGAGAGAGTGAAAATTACCTCGTCTCGCGAATTTCGAGATTTTCGTACCTATTTAGGGTAGCGAGAATTTTGAACTTTATTTCTTCTGTTTGGAGCCAATACTTTAAAGGTAATACAAAGTTTTGGGAAATTTTGAAAATTTGGTGGATTGAGAATCTTTACAATTTTGATATATTTGGATGCCCCTGTGGGTGTATTATAAGCACTAAAAAAATTAGCCCCTAAAACACTTCTGTTTTCGAGAAAAATTGAATATAAAAATTTACCGGTGCTCCCGGTAAATTTCGATAAATTTCAAATAGCGCCTATGGCCGTACAATGGTACAATGTAGCTACGACCATGAAAATCTCAGAATATGTAGTTGTGATATATAATTTCCAAACGGGAATAGCTAATCGGTCGATTTTAGTCAAGAAACATAGTTTCATAGCTTAATTAATATCTCGACCTTGAGAGGGAGCTATACAACATAAAGAGTTTATTATTTATAATTTCATAACTTCAGACTCGATTTCAACCGCGACAACGATCAATGAATATTGTAGGAACGCATATGCTTCCAATATTTTAATTTGAACCGAATTCATGACCCCATACCAAAACTTTGTAATACCTTTAACACAAAGTCAATGTCCATCTGGCTCTGAAACATTACAGAAGACCAGTACAGCTTATAGTGCCCCTTTGATTTTTCATTTGTTTTGAAGGAAAAAGATGATTGTCTTTAATAGGGAAACCTTACATAACATGGAATCCTGTATTGTCCGCAATTAAAAGACCTTGAATTCAAATAATGTATTTTTAATTTTTTTTTTAATGTATTTCAATGTCAATCTTTATAAGTAGTATGTCTTAAGAAAATTATAAAGAAACTTGCAGCATCTAACCTACAGACCTTTGTATTTTGATAATTTCCGCTAGCCTTGCATTCCATTTTGTCAATACCACTACTATCAATACTACTATTGTCCACTCTGTAAGAATGTCCTGCTGCTTTATATTTTGACATAAAGCTTTGAATAAACATCAAACTTATCAAAGCTTTGTTCCAATTGTCCAGCGTATACCTTTGATATCTGCCGCTTATATTGTCTCCCTGTTTGTGCTAAGAATGAGGAACACAATAGACCACAATATATACATCTCTTTTCATGCTCCAGTTGAAAGAACTCCAAACAATAAAAGCATTTTATAGAGAGAGAATAATGAATAAAAGCAACACAGTAACCACAGATTGTTTCGTTATAGCACAGTTAGATATGGATAGAAAAGATGTTCTGTTCATTCCAAATCAGATTACTTTTCCAAATCGTTTGAGAAAGAAAGAAAATCAGAAATTATCTGATGGAACAAAGTTTGAATTGTGACTGAGGGGGAGAGAGATGAATACCCCAAAGAGAGATAAAATGTTAATATGGGTCCTTAAAAAGATATAAATCATGAAAATGCTTCTGTAGAATAACCTCATAACCTTGGATTCTTCAAACGCTGACCTAAGAAAAAGGAAATGATCATCCTAAACAAACTGTACTGTGTGTCACGTAAATATAGATGACATGTACTTTTTTATTAGCCATGTTTAATTTACAGCCTTTTATCTAGTTTTTTTTTATTATATATTAATGTTCAATGATTGCATTGATTAAACAAGTTACCAGTACTATTTATGATTTTATATGATATGATGTGAAATTTAGTCCAAATTGGTAAGGAGCAAAGAGAATAAAATAGATACTGAATGGATTTAGATCGTCATATGAAATTACATATAATTATTTATCTCCAGATTTGTTCATTTGCCAGGTTCTGAAATCAATTGCTTTATATAAGACCATGGTGAACAAGAACTTAAAATTTACTTTTTTCTTTTTTCAAGAACTGTACATTTTTATCTTTTAATAGTTTAGAAATAGATTGCAGCTACAATTATGAGTAGACTGTGGAATTAGTATGCCCTCCTTATACAATCCTTTTTGACCAGGTTAAAGTATGAAAAATATTGTAATTGCGTGGAATGTTTTGTTGTATAAGCTTATCGGTTTATCTCTGCTTTTCAGTTTCGTTCCTATTTCTACCTTTTAACCCTCCTTTCGCAGCCTCCTCTATTTCTCTCTTATTTTCTTCTCTTTGTTCCATATTTTCTCTCTCACCCTCTTCTCATCACTAGTTAGCATACCAGCCACGACACATCTTTTATTACAGATACCAATCTAGGTTTATCGCCATTGTGTTTGCCACCTCAATTTTTCATCCTCAATCGATACGCTGGGTCACTGTCGAGAAATTACATCAAACAAGGAATTTGGGGGTGTTGAAAATTGAAAAACAGAAAGGAGATATCTTTAGCAATTTAGTGGATTTATAGAATTGATTACAATACCCACCATGAGAGATGAAATCCATCACTTTTAGCGTACCTTTAGAGAATAACCCAATTTCTGACCTTTGAAACACCATCGGGATATCTTTCAGTAAAGTATAGATTGGTCATTCCAATTGTGTAGTATCAAATGCCTTGGATTGGGTTCCTTCTGATTTCTGCTTCTGGATAATTTTCCATCTTTTGTCTTGGTATATTATTTCTTTTTATATGTTATCATGAAATCTTTCAGTGAAACAGATTGGTTATTTAATCTGTATAGTATCACATGCCCCAAACTTGTGATAGTTTCTGCTCCCTTTGGGTCTCTCTGAATTCATTGTCTTATATTTTTCCTACCTTTTAAAAAAGTTTTGATATGTTATCATGAAATCTTTCAGTGAAACAGATTGGTCATTCTATCTACATCGTATCGCATGTCCAAAAGTTGTGATTGTTTCTACTCCGCTTTGGGGTTTCTTAACCTGGCGTTCAGAGGGTGAATTGCCGTTTGGTATACCAGTACAACCAGTTCGTCCACTACCCAATTAGTCTATTCCCATATGGTCTACACCCAGCCCGTCTACTATCCTCATGGTCTAATAATCACTTTGTCTACTTATCATTTAGGCTAATACTATATTAAATTTGGTCTAATTTCCATATTGTCTAATCTCCAATGCATCTACTACCCATTTGGTATCAAAAGGTATTGTTCATTTAGTCCATTAACCAATTGGTCTAATTCCCAGTTTGATGATGCCCATTTCTTCTCCCATCTATAAGGTCCAATAATAATTTGAGGATTATTATGATTAGACCAAATGAACAACAGCCAAGCTGGGTGTAGACCAATAATTGGGTACAGAAAAATGACATTAAAGAAACATCACATAGAATACTTATTAACAAAAAATATATACCAATAAAATGTATTTTATCAGTCCAACAAACATTGCAGTAATCCTCCATAATCACCTATCCTAATGGTCATCTTATTTGCTATGAATCAAATAGATTGAGCTGTTCAATTTATGTTCCAAATCCACTTTATTACATCCATCTCCCTGCTTTAACTATGAATAGAAGTAGAAGTATACATATATCATTACCGGTAAGCCATCTTTACAATAATCTGTATCTTGCTAAGTATAGCAGTGTATTTTTTCTTCTCGAGAGGATATTGCCTTTCTGTATTCAAAGAATATTCTCAAACCGGATAAAAGAGATAACATCGATTACGGGGAAGAGATAAAGGTACATTTGTTATCCAATACAGACCAGGTTTACATTTGTTCTTTAATGTGCTTGGTAAATCTTCTTATGGAGACTGTGAATTATATGCATAATCCCTAAAGATAGGATGTTACAGATTTGTGCCTGCTTTTGATGTATTCCGATTCAAGAGTTATCCATTTCCTTTCATTCATCAGAGTATTATTTTTCTTTTCATCAATAACATGTTTCTTTAAAAATAGGGCCTATGTATATATTCTATTTCATAAAACCCTTTGTAGTGAAAAAAAATATTTGTTTTGCCCCTTCAAAATTGAAGCTTATGCAGAAAGTCTTCTCTAATCTATATTTTTATCTTATTCACTGAAATGGTCTCAAAATCCCACACTGATTATTGATTATGTATTCTTGAGGGTGTGAACCAATTGTTACAGAGTTAACACCCATCTGACTATCAACAAACCATAATATAGGCAAGGTGTGTTGCTAATCTAACACCTACACTGAGAAACCATAATCCTCTCTGCGACTTTATTCTGCATCTCTATTCTAAAAGAGGGTTTTTAAGCAGAAAGATATATTATTGTATCAACTGCTGAAGACAAACTGTACTTAAGGTGTTGAAGTTTGTTTATGGCTAAACAGATTGAGGGGCTTTGCTTAGTCTTTGAGTTCAGACCTGATGTCCCAAAAACTTCTGATTATTTGTTGCCTTGCTTTATTAGAATGTCTTTAACAAACAAATTAAAGCTTGTATTTAAAGGCAGGGTGAAGGAGTAGAGTGATTTCCGGCTCCTGTACCCAAGCATCACCATGTGTGTGTCATCAGTTGGTGATGCATTGTGGGACTTGGCAGTCGACACATCAGGACATTGTAAGCAGCAGATGGCAGTATACGTATATTTAGTAGAATAACATGCCTTTAAAATGGGTAATGAAAGAGAGGGATGAGAAAGGACATTTTAGTATGAAGACGGATGAAAAACTGAATGAATATAGGATAAAAAATAAAGGAAGAAGGGGAAGAATCAAACTGGGAGGTTGTATATTATAATCTGTTTGGAACCAGGAGGGCATTAACTTGTAAATTTGAACGCATACCCGGTAGTAAGTCCCCTTCTAGCTCTGAACAGATGATATAATAGAATCAAGGATTCCATGTCAGAGATAAAGTTGAATAAGGAGAAACTAAGGTCTGCATTTCTCTATTTCTTTTTGACCAGCAGTGTAAAATATACTTGTCTCGCTTGATGGTTTATTTTGCATTTGTTTTTATATTTGCCAGATTCCTCATTGCAATATTAGATTCTTGGATTCTTGGAGCTATATTTATGCTCTCCACGGCTGAATCTCTCACTGCTCCTATTTTCATTTTCATTTTCACTGTAAAATCATGTAGTCGGTTCTAGAATTTGCTTATCAATTAACTGAGTTTGTACACAACATGTTCATATTAGGAAACCTTTCTTTATAATAACACCACTGACACAGGTCTGACTTCACAGACCATGTTATCGCCTTAACAAGCACCTGTATCAAACCGCAAACAAGGGCCTAAGTTGCTCCTTGAAGGGATGGGGGCGGGAAGGCGGCAACTCCTTTGATCAGCCTCCAAAAAGCTACCAGTATTGTCTTCGACATAATACCCCATTTACACCAACATCTCATCACTGTTGCATTTTGGGATTTGCCAGCTTTGGCGCTGCCTGGGATGAGGATTGATTGGCTGACTGGCCCAGAGTGACAGGCCCAGGCATAGCCAGCTTGGGGGCCATGAGAACAGCTCCAAAAGGACGTCACAAGAGCAGTGGCCAGTGGCAAAAGGCAGTTTCCATTATACCCTTGTCAGCCTGCCTGCTGATGAAAAAAAAAGAAAAAAATATACTTTGTGGTTTCATGCTTTTTTTCAGGAACATACAAAAACTTTTTATTTTCACAGAGGTAAATTATAGCACAGTGCACTTTGAAGGTCCTAGAAGGTTTGAGTGTGTGAAATAAACAGAAACAACTAAAAACACCTCCTAAAATGGTTACAAATATGAGCATTTCAATATGGGCTTATAATCTTAGTATATAAGTCCATGCTTCCAAAGTGACCTATGAAAAGGGGATATACCGCTATTGATATGGACGCTCTCGTACTTTTGAGTGGGAATAGTGTTGAACTCAAGGATGAATTTGTGTGTAGATCATTAGAATAGGTGCTGGTATGTATTGTTCTGGCAGTGTGGAATCATCTAGAGACCTGAATGTTTACTGAGTGGTGCCCAACCCTCTTGCTTGGGCATACACCAGATGATACTTGTAAAGCTCATAAAGAGGATAGGGAACACAGGTATGAATGTTCTTATAAAACCTCCCCGATGAAAAGATTTGAGGAGGGTTATAAGAGGTCATGGCTGCGTGATGTCATGCTCAAAGGGGGCCCTTAGGCTTCAACATGGATACATATGAAATCTGGATGATCAATAGCATCGCTACTGATTCCAACGGATGAATCAAATCTTGGAGGATCACTCAAAGGCATCCATCAAGTCTGGACCACCAGACAAAGATTTTGATCTGGAATGATGGATTCACGTCTCATTTATCGCAGAGTCGTACATCATGTGATCCGCTCACATTTAGCTGCCACCGATTTAAAGAGCATTTAAACAAGATGGATTTGGGGATCGTTTCTATTATTGGTGGGAATAAAACTCACAAAAGCCCCCTTATGATAGTTTAAATCATTACTTCTAAAGGACATGGCATTAAATGGATTTAATTGTGTTATGAAGATGAACATACGGAGCCTTTAAAGAGTGCCGACTTGCGAGGGACGACGATGGTTGCATTGAAAAGTAAACTAAACGGTGAATGGCCTCAGTGAGGCTAGCCCTAAAGCTTCACCAACAAATGGAGCTATGTCCCTTTTCTTTGGTTTTTTTAAAAGATTTATCAGCGCATCTTTTCAAACTGGAATGATTGTCATTAGGCTTAGCAGAGTGAATGAAGGCTGAAGTGAGATACATTTCTGTGTAGTAATCCTCTTACAATGATATCCCACTATCTGTGCGGAGATCTGTTTGTGAAATATATTTAACAGTGATTAAATTGGCAACATCGCGCAACTTAGCTCTGGAGGTCAACCACTGACAAACAAACTTATTTTTGTGTAAATGCAGAGGTGATACAAGGGAATATGGAATGAAAGCATTATCCTTTATAGAGGGGTCATCACAAGATGGGGGTCTTAAGAAGGGGAGGAGAGAGGGGCGGGGGAGGGGTAAGAGGATTAAGCATGATGAGAAAGAGGCAATGATGGGAATGTTGGAAAGTGACATTTGAAAAAGGAGGGGGTGGGGAGGGAGGGGGTGGGGGTAGGGGGTGGAGAGGGGGAAGAGGAGGGGGAATATATAGGAGGGGAATATATAGGAGGGGAAGTGAGAGTGGAGTGGAAGAATGATAAGATATATGAATCGACATGTTGAAAAGTGAAAGGGGTTGGTAGACAATGAAGGGGGAGTAAAGGGTGGAAAGGGAGGGAAGGGGAATATGAATTTTGACTTTGGGATGGAAATATGGAATTGTTATCAAAATGGGACGAGAAGGGGACAGGAGGGGTGAGCAAATTCAGTTACAAGGTGCACAAAGCCAACATTCTGTTCCTCACAAACAGTAGGAAAAGAAAGACAATAAAGGGGACTAGTGAATGGATTTGATAAAGATATAAGCCTGGGCATTTGATCCCAAGAAACTGACCACAGGAACGATTCAACCGATAGATGTTTTCCTGATTGGATTTGGAAGAACCATTGCATTACATTTCAGATGTGAAGAGGGACTTTGCGATACGAACAGGGCACGGTCAATTTCGGATGCCATTAGAGTGCTTTGGGTGGGCCCAATCTAGCTGATGCACAACAAAAGTGACACAAATTGCCCAATAAAACCAGGTTAATCCACCCATGAAAGTGATATAGCCTATAATAAGCTAGCCAAGGACCTGATACTACCTTGTACTTTTTGAAAAGAAAATTTAGAAGAGTTCAATTCTGGAGGAAATCACAAGGATACAGTTAAGAAATAATAACTAATTTAAGTTAATTCAATTTCAAGTGATAATTATATATCTCTCTCTCTCTATTTGCTGTTTTCCTTCACTTTTTTGTCCAAAAAAGTACTAAAATATATGTTATAGGCTAATGTAATACTTGTAGAAAATATATAACAGTTTAACAAAGAATTTAAGAATTGTATTTATAGTTTATTCAGTTCATGACTTTGGTTGTTATGGTCTTGGACGGACTTTATACAAACCTGAGCAAAAGGACATCAAATAAAAGAGTTCGTTCAAAGCTTTATTATGATGAACATCAATTATCAATCGGTTTGCATTCCTGAGGCCTGATCAATTCTTTTATTAAAGTGTTGAATAATGGAACCAATCTTTTTCAATGTTAATTGTTCGTTGGTATAGGCCTACAATATTGATTAGGATGAAGAACTTGACATGTTATTCTGTCGTCTTAGAGAAAACAGACTTTCTTCCAAGATTTCAGGTGTGGTCTTTGAGGGATATCCTCAGCACCACTGTCTTGAAACCAATGAGGACAATCTGTGTGAATCTGTATGCTAGCTTGAAGAAACATTGACTTTGTAGATCAAGTTCATGTCCAATCAATGTAGATCCACTCGTTACTCAGATATTCTGGTGAGGTTGTGTTCATTGTGGTTTTGATTGGTTCCCAGCAGTGGGGACAGTGGACACCAAAGTCACTGAGTTTCCCAGAAGTCAGAACAGTGATATATCCAACATCCATGCCAGAAAGATGGCACCAACAAAGTAACAAAGTGGTCCTCCTCCCTGCCCACTGCGTTCTTCCAGTGCCACCCACTCTGTGGATTTAAACTTAATGAAGAAGAAAAACTGTAGGGATCCCCGCTGCGTCTCCAATTATAATTCCAGGTGCAAGATTTTAGCTCCATCGATACCATGTTGTCATGATGTGATGCCCTAAGATGTCAAGTCTACTATGCCCCTAACAGAGCATTGATTTCAACCATTAGGGTCATTGTGAATGTTTAAACACCACGATCTCCTTCATTGCACCCTAATTTGATACATGCTGTGGTGTCATCAGTCGGGGAAGGGGCAGGTAGGGGCAAGGAGGGAGGGAGGAGGGTGAGGTGGAGGTGGAGGCAAGGAGGGGACAAGGTTGGGTGAGAAATTGGTTCAGGAGGGGGTCAGGGGCATGAAGGGGGTCAGAGTGGAGGGGAGGGAAGGGGATGGGATGATGAGGGAGAAAAGGCAAGATAGATTGAAGGGAGGAGGAGGAGGGAGAAAAGGATAAGGGAGAGGAGGAGAAGATATCAAGATGCAAAATGCTGTATTAGTATTTTTGAGGGGGGTATGTGATAAGTATATTCAGGTACCTTACCCCTACAAAAGAATACTGATGCTCAAGAAGTATTTGGCTTGTTTCATGATACTAATATGAGAGATTACATAAGTGAATTTAGAACGTTTACTTTCTATTTTAATGTATTTTGTTTGTGAGGAGGCAAAATATGTATTTGAAGTGAAAGAACGTCTATCAAGTGCCAGTCGTTGAGGTTTACATTTCGTTTTGGTTATTGTTTGACATTCTTATGAGGAAATATGTCCTCTCTGCTCATAATATGACTGACTTTCATGAGATATTAGTAACATATTAAACCGATGTATGAAATGTTTGCTTTTGATCATGAATAGTTGAGATTCATGAAATATTAGTAACATACTGAGAGGCTACAAGAGCATGCACCGAATACCCGAAAGCCTGAGAGTAAGATATTTCAAAAATCTGCTCGGCTTACGCGGATGAAACCTGACAGTCTGGCTTCTGTCATATCATCTGTTGAAAGTAGAATAAAGAGATGTTATTTTCATTCAATTTGGGGATCACCTTAGACAAGCAACGAACGAATCAATATTTTCACAATCGCTCGATTTGGGATTCCTGTCTGAAAAATCACTTGATCTTGGTAATCTGTGCTCGTTTTGCGGTCTTTGGCAGATATCCATTTCGGGCTTGACGCCCCCGAATGTGGACCTATCATCGCTGCAAATGATAACGAAATAAGATATAACAGCTGGTGTAAACATGAAGTATTATCTTCCCCAAGGCTAAGTTGAACTGGGAAGGCCAGTTTACACACTGCAGTGATTATGATTTGAATGGCGTTTGATCTCCCGACAAGTTGCAGAAAGTTGTTAAAGATGGTTTTAAACTGTTATATATTGTGTGTTTTTCTGGTTAGTACATGTATGTGGTAAGGATTTGTGCCTGCAGAAGTTTTAGCCAGGAGGGTGTTGGGGTGAACAAAAGATTGACACCCGTTTCTTTTGGAGAATTTAAATCTTAATTCTAATTTTAATCAGCACTATGATATGAACGCTCTTTTTAGAACTCCTTGTTCTTTTTCCAGTTCCAACACCTAATTGTAAAATTCTAGCTAAAAGCCTGAATAAATGTGTTAGTAATTAGTAAATCGCATCACGATAGAGTGACGTCATTAGTAAAAGGCCTGAATTATTGATTTAATTACAATTTTGTTGTTTTGTTATCTTTTCCAGGTCACTTTCTAGGCAATCACACCGTGTTTGACTTCCTCGAGAAAATAGGGGTAGAGGTTTTCAACGTTCCTACAGACACACCACTCAATAGGTAGGTACTCTTTTTTTTTTTTACATCAAGCGATCACGTACTGACATGATTCACTGAGCTCTGTGTTATAAAATACAGCTTTGTGAAACGTATTACCTGTACACTTTAATATGTCATCGATTTCCGCTGGAAAACATTGATAAGTATTTTCTTCGCAGTTGTGAATACAACCAATACCAGATCTGTCTTGACCCAAGCAACCTACCCTCTGCACCAAGAGTGCGCTATAGTCAGGTGGCACCCGAGATCAAGTTTGGGGTCAAAGGGTGAAGGTCAAGGTGCACCACATTGCCATCTGCTCATAGAAGATGCAAGTATGTTGTAAGAATCTCTGACTGCTATGTATCAGAAACGGGCCCAAATGAGCTGACTTTAACAGGTTGGGTAAATCGTTTTAGTATGAGTAGAAAGTCTGTAGTAAGATAGGCCATGATAAGATAGTCAAAAGTAAAATGGGATGAGATAAGATAGTCCAAATTGAGATAGGTAAAAGTAAGATATGCCAAGACAAGATAGTAAGAAGTAAGATAGTCAGAGGTAAGATGGGGCGAAGTGAGATAGGCTTAGATAGTATAGTCAAAATTAAGATATTCAGAAGTAAGATAGTTCAAAGCAAAAGAGTCCGAAATTAAGGTTCAGGAAAATTGCAATGATGATCTATAGGCTTTTTAAGAAGTAAGGAGGAACAAAAGGGGTTGAATAAAAATTTAAAGTGCCTTGACTTCAGATCAAAATACCAAGGAGCCAGGGTTTGGTCCTTCCAAAGACAAACTACAGTTACAAAACATATAAGTCTTTGCACATCCTGGCACTGCTGGCTTCAGTAAGAACTTCTATGACCTCACTTTTCATTTTTGCTTTTAATTCTTCCACTGGTCATTTCTTTGCCCTTCTCTCTTATGGTAGTTAGGGTGATAAGGATTCTTTTTTGTTTGTTTCCTGCTTCACAAAGATGTGTTTTTCACCAGATTATTTTTAAAAGTATAAATCACTTTGATTTCTGGTTCTTTTCATTTTTGCTTTTAATTCTTTCACTAGTTATTTCTTTGCCTTTCTCTCTTACGGTAGTTAGGTTATAAGGATTCGTTTTTGTTTGTTTCCTGCTTTTCAAAGAAGTGTTTTTCACCACGTTATATTTCAAAGTATAAATCACTTTGATTTCGGGTTCCAAGAGGTGAATGATCTTTTTTGCTTGATACCGAACCTCTTAAAATAATTTGAAGCCTTTTGCAGTAAAAACTATCGTCGCCCTAGCATTCTGTTTCCCTCTTTCTCTCCCGCTCACACACAATGCAATGGATTTTAGTGAATTTCAATCACCTTTTAAGCTTAATGGTAAGAGACAATGTTTAGGTCTCTATTTTGTTTCAGGGAGAAAAGAAAGAAAAAAAGTGGGAAGGGTAGATGTATTTAGAGCCATGTATCTGTCACCCCTACTTGGCTTCCTCGTCTAATGCTGCGTGTTTCAATCCTGCCTTCTGCTTTTAGTGGTACGAGATCTTTAGGGTTGCACTTAAAAGCCCCCATTGTGTTGCCGTTTAGTTGCGCCTGGTTAGGCCCATTGATGGCCTATCCGTTCCTCTCACTTGGTCGCATTCAGCCAATTGTCGGGGCTTTGTTCATGGTGCCAAGCCTCGGTGCTTGGAGCAGCGCCCCTCTAACTCGCTGTCTGGTGCTACCAGCACTGCCTCCCCGTCAAACGCCGCACTCGTTTGGAAAATTTGGATCGGAAGCCAAACACCCGTATGAAAGAAAAGAAGAAAGCAAGGAAAGAAAACAAGGTTAGCTCTCAGGCAAAGGGAGCTATAATTCACAGATTACCAAGAACAGTTCTCCATTTTTGAAAATGTCTTGATAAAAATTGAATAAGAATTGCAGATATGATCACCCTGTATGAGATACATTATATTGATGTTTCATCTTTATTAAATAATATTTAAAACTACATTAAGTAGTATTCACAGGTGCATAGAGACATGCAAGTATGCCTGTGTTATGTGCTATACAAAAATGTTTACCTGTAATTATTATTAGTAGTAGTAGTAGTAGTATAATTAATAGTATTTTGGGTTATTCTTTCATTACCCTTTTTGAATGAAAAGTAATAGAGCAAACTTTGAATGAACTCTTATTAAATATTTAAAAATAGGTGAGAATATTCTGTTACTGTTTTATCAGCATCTATGTGTGATCACAGTGTATCGGTAGCTATTTCTTTCAATACTAATCATTGATTTTCTGATTTAGATTATTTTGTTACACAGCATGTGTACTTGTATGTAGTATATTCATGTAAATGTTTTTGTTGAAAAGCACTAGTATGAAATACACTGGAATAGAAGAAGAAAAGCACATGGTGGTAAAAATTACCTCGTTTACACCATTTCAAATGAATTTTATCTACATTTGGTGGCTCAGTAAATATCCCACCTGTAGTGCAGATTCTGAATCATTCTCTTGTACAGGGTATTTTATTATTTCAATGCTATAGTTGCTACATCAAATATATTGTTACTTCAAAACGCTTGTCTTTTCTTGTGAACTTAAAAATGGGTTCATGAACTCATCCGTGTTGGAGCCAGAAGGGGGTTATAACTCATGTACTTTAATACATAGTTGAGACCCTTCTGGCCCTGAACACATGAACTGTCAAGTCATATAATGTAAGAAGTTTTTGTATTATAAGATGGACAGTGGAGAAGAAAAAAAGACACCTAATAAGTATCCTTTTCTCATTACATTTCAATTTTGTTTGTAAACTTAGTGGCACACTAGGTGCTTATCTGAATTCACTTCTCATTATTTTCTAACAGTCCATTTTAATTACTTGTAAAGATTAGTTGCTCAATATTTCCTGGTACTAGGTAGCTACAGAGCTTTATAAAATGCTGAGCCTATTTGTAAATGTACAAACAGAACGAAAAGGGATCTAATCCAATTTTACACATATTAGCTCATGAACAAGGGCATAAATCCTCTTATAATCTTCTGATAATCTTCAAAAGCATTCCTAGACAGTTTTTCTTATTTCGACACGAAGAATGTGGAAGAGACAAAGAGGATGAGAGGTATAAACCACAGAAATACCACGACACTTCCACTTATTCCCTTCAATTCCAGTGGGTCTCCACCAAGAGAATATGTGGTTACTTGTAATCAAGAGAAGGTCTCCTAAAAATAGACTTCTGCTCTCTTATCCATCATTTTGTGTGTGTGGAGAAAAACGATGCTAGGAAATGCAGTCATTCTTACTTTTATTTGGCTGTTGAAAAAAATCTTCTTCATTTCTAATCTAAATTTTTTGTCAACTTTGGTGAATTCATTGGATTCTCTTGTATAATTTTGATCAATGCAACTACCAGTATGTAATGTTATTTTTGTTTCAGTCTTTGGACTGTTTTTACAAGGAATATGATAGAACTATTATAGCTAGTGTTGTCTAAATAGCAATCCTACACACTGTTCTTTTACTGTTATAAGAATGATATTGCTATTTATTTATTTATCTTTTCTCATCTCTCTTTGCTTTTTCTCTCCAGTTCAAGCTCATCTAGCTCAGTTGACGGTATTGACGGAGAGGGGACAAGCGAGGGCAGCAGTCGCAGGCATGGGAAGCGAGGCAGGAGACGGAAAAAGAAGAAGCAGCGACTCGGAGAGACGGACATCGGCCACGTCATCTCGGTACCTGTGCCGGTCAGAGCGGAGAATAACAGACAGTTCAACGAACTTTGGATTCCTTTAGATAGGATAAGGTAAGAGGTCAAAGGTCGATCCGACATTTGCTCTGGCGAAATTTTCTCTGGCGACATTTTCTCTGCTGACAAATACTCTGGACTTTTTTTTGTCAGAGATATAGGGTTAGGGTTTGGTATTGATATGGTTTTTGGTTGGTTTAGGTTAGACTAAACACGAAGAGGGGCCGGGTACATTTGAGCTCCCAAAAGTTCCTCCAATTTTTGGTCATGCTCTGTCTGTGTGAATATGGCATTCTATGTGAGTGTCTCTTCACAAAAATAATTACACTTGTAAACTAGTAATAGTGATTTCAGACTTTTATAGTAGCATTATTTTTACTGGATAAAGACAATTATGAGATGGCTTCTCTTGGGTATGGTTCAGCTATAGATTATACACACTTACTTATATGTCCTTTGCAAGACATTAATCCACATTTGCCATACTCCACCCATGTGAGGTAAATGGGTACCTGGTAGGAAGAAATTCCTTGAATGCCTGAGCACCTTTTAATGGTAGCTCTCTTAAAGCCCGGGTAATAATATGATTGCAGGGCCCTCAGGGAGTATAGTATGAATACAGATGAGGCTATATACCCTCGGTAAACAAGACATTATTATTACTTACTTAATAATTATATTAACTGAATTAGTAGATAGGACAAAATGATTATCAAAAAGATATTAGTATATAAATGATGGTATGGATTACGATGTAACCATTTCTCTTCTTTCTTCCTTTCTCCCATCCAGTGAAATCCCATCGACCAAGAGTCCCGACAAAGACGAGAAGGTCGTCACGGCGATGCCGACACAACAAATCTACACTGCGCATAACCTCCCCAGCGTCTCGGCGGCCAGTGGGAGCAGCAGACCCGCCGTCTATCCTATTCTCTACCTCTCGCTCACGTTACACATAGCACTATATATTTTAAGTCGAGTAGATAGGTAGTGTTACATCATTATGTTAATATAGTATAGTGTATTCACGTTCTGCTTAATTAGAACCAATAGGTCTTTAATCCAAGAATTTTAATGCCTTCTGCC
The DNA here is from genome assembly GCA_035222895.1 of Strongylocentrotus droebachiensis. Classification (NCBI taxonomy): domain Eukaryota; kingdom Metazoa; phylum Echinodermata; class Echinoidea; order Camarodonta; family Strongylocentrotidae; genus Strongylocentrotus; species Strongylocentrotus droebachiensis. The sequence goes on from JAVYIG010001866.1 coordinate 196,360, forward strand.
CCTAATATGTGATAGTATATTGGTATGCCATGTGATATCATATCATTATATCGTCTGCCTAGAGCCAAAAGGGCGTTCTGTTATACAGAGTGAACATCCTTGTGGCACTAAACAGATGATATTTGTCACTATGTATGGGTAGTTAGCTACTGCCAGGGGACGATATATATATATATATATATATTAATAAGGGAATATATCGAGAATCATATATTTATATTTTTTCGCGAGAATATGGCTCCGTGAGTCGTATTTGATTATGCTATGGTGCAAGAATGTCTTAAGTTTTTTGAAAATATTATATGAAGCAAGAATAAAGATTGAATGCTAATTGAAGGAGTAGATTACATTCTCATTTGGGATAATTCAACTGTTGAGTGCCAGAAAGATATTAATTCTTTGTAATTTTACACAGAGTTAATGCCCTTCAAGGTCTAAACAAACAAATTGTCAGTGAATTACATGCAGTTAACCTCTACCGTAGGTATTACAGAGTATTATTTCGAACAAATCGTACATGAATTACGCGCAGTTTACGTCTACCATAGGTATTACAGAGTATTATTTATTGCAACACTGTAAATAAATAAAAAAGCACTGATATTTGCAAAGATGCACATTGCGGTATTGCCCGTTATCAAGTAGATTCTTTTTTTCATTCATTGTTTCTCCATCAAGGAACATGGAAATGAGAAACTTTGTAGTTTCAAGAGAAAGGTACTGGTTAAAAATACAGTTTTTGTCTTCAACATTTATCAAATTTACACACTGCCAAAATGAATCATGCAAACATCTACCATTGAAAGTCACTAGCATGTACCATTATACATGTACTAGCATTACATGTTTGAGATTGTATTAGTAAATATGCATCTAATATCAAATCCCTTGTTATTAGGTTTGGGAAGAGGAAACATATTGTAAAACTAGCTACATTAGAGCATGTGTATCGTGGGGATATGATTAAAAGTTATAAATGCTTATATTAATGTTGTATTTCTACAACACATTATTTCCATAATTTATTCCCTGGTCATCATGAATTTTCATATGTTACACTGCCCCAAATCACTGCCACAAAAACTCTAAACCTTACCAAAATTACCTCATGTCAATATCATTTTGACAGTAATGTATTTTAGTGTTAATCTATATCAGCATTAAAGCGAATTATCCATGTTATCACTTTCCCCTTTGTTTTGTCTGCAAAGAATTCACCTAAGTAAATGTGCCATGTTCTGTCCGTTTCTGCAAGTAAATGTAAAAGAAGTGATGTTATTTAGGGTCCCTGTATTTAATGGTGCTATGGTTTAAAAGGAATGTGTCTAAAATTACAAAATAGTTGCCAAATGAGCTCTCTAGTTGTACATTATTCAGGGAAATACATTTGTGTGTTGCAGAGAGTGAAACTGATACACTGAATGCATTAAGTTCTGTGGATATATGCACTTAATACGAATAATAGATCCAAGAATAGATTGTTTCATCATGAAATTTAACAGATGAATTGTTTAATTTTGAAATTGAGCAAACAATTTGTTTAATAATGCCGATATTGTTGAAATAACAATATCTCATCGTCTTAGTTAAGCTGTTAATATCATGTTTGTGCTCAGATCGTTTGAAATATGAGGAAAAGACTTCCACGGGTATATATTCACCATAGGGTTCATTAAAACCATATATACAGGGTTTTCAATGATTCTTCACGTTGATAATTCATCTCATACATATAGGTATATGCCTAGGAAGACTTCATCTCATTTAAGATTCTGCCAAATATCTTGCAGTGTCAAATAATTTTCTGCTAACATCTTGAACTGAACTGAACTGAAAACGAATTTAGTATTATATATCCCAATAATCCCTTCAAAAGTAACTCATTAGTTACTATATTATGATTATTTAATCCTACATACTTTGTATAATCAAGAAGTTATTAAGCTTTCCCAGTTTCCCCTTTGAATGATTTAGATTTGATTGCATATTTACTATGCACACGATCTCTGTGTAAAGCATATCGGGATGAACAATAATTTTTCTCTAAGTGCTCAAATGTATCTTCTGTTTGCGAGCGTATCAATGGATAAATTGGATATTGGGTGAGAACGTGAGGTGTTCAGAAAATTTTAGTTCAGAAATATCTCAACTTCAAATGAAAGATTAAGTGCCAAGTGTATAAGACGTAGATATTGTGAACAGTATTAAGAGACATGCATTACTTATATTTTTGTAAGAAATTATTTGTACATATACCCAAACGAACATAGATTCTGTAAAAAAAAATAAAGAGAAGAGGAGAAAAAATATGGTAATGATAATAAAAAATATTGAAATATTTAATACTTTTGACTTGTCTTTGAATTATTCTGCTTTCTTTGGCTCTTATTTGCTGTTTTCTCAGTTTTTGCATTGCTGTTGGTGAATGAGGAGGTGTATGCGGGATAAACATGTCTTGCCACAGTGAGTCCAGGGGCATGATAAAACCTTTGAAGAATGTCGATGATGATGACGATGACACTGATAACAATAACAATAATGCCGATGATGATGATAATGATAAGGCCTAAAAAAAAAAGATGTTGTATTGCCCTTTGCCAGTGACCCAAAAATCTTGAAATATTTGGTCAGCTTTTTTTTTTTTAAACCGTTTTTTAGAAGAAAAAAAGTGTAATGAATACAAAATACTTATCAAAGCTTTCAAAAACTAAGAAATATTAGCCCAAAGAGGGAGCAAAAAAGTATTTTAAACAAAATTCTGACCGACCGACCCATGTTTTGGCACCTAAAGGGCAATACAACATCATTTTTTGTTGTTAGGCCTAATGATGATGATGATGATGATGATAATATTGATATGACTTATATAATTTTAAAGATAGTGGTGATGATGTCTTGCGGCAGTGTGTCCAGGGGCAGGTTTGGAAGCAGGTGTGTAGTTTGTTGAGACATCGACTGCATGATAAAAACCTTTGAGGAATGCCAATGATGATGATGACGATGACACTGACAACAACAGCAATGATGATCATTATGATGATGATGATGATATGACTTTGATGATTTTGATAATAGTGGTGATGGTGATGATGATGGTGGTGATGATGATAGTGGAGATGATGATAGTGGAGATGATGATAATTATGTCTTTGATGATAGTGGAGATTGTGGTGGTGATGATAATTGATGATGATGATGATAATGATATGATTTTGATGATAGTAGTGATGGTGATGGTGATGGTGATGGTGATGGTGATTATGATGATGATGAAGACAATAATGATAATAATGATGATATGATTTTGATGATTTTGATGAAAGTGGTGATGATGGTGTTGATGATAACGATGATAAAGAACATTATGATGTTCATAATACACACATTTTGTAGATACCAAATTTCTGTTTGAAGCATTCAAATACCCAGATCTTTCTAGAGAAGTCATGGCTTTTGGCATAATATTTCATGCTAGTTTATGCTCTGTATGTTTTACTTATTAAGCAGTATCCCTACTAAATGTACCTATCCCATATTTCAAATAAAACTTTAATGAAAAAATAAACAATAAATACTAAATGCCTTGAAAGTGTCAAAAACTGTCGATTTCACAAAGAAAGGAAATGGAGGCAGTCTCGAGGATGTGATTTTCTGGCTTCTTGGCCCGTATATTTTGAGAAATTGAAATTCTCAAAACAATTATTTATAGCAAGCATGTGTTTTAAGAAAGAGGTTGAAATTTAAAACACATCCTGTCGAAATCACTCCCGATGGATCGTTTATTGAATGTAAGCTTGACATTCTCCTAATAAAAACATAATAAATGGCAACGGGTGTTCGTTTAAGGACATTCAAGTACAAACTAATAAAACCATAGTTGTTGAAAAATTGTCCCTTGTGGTCTATGCGTCCCACATAATCTGCCCACTAGGCTGACATTTTCTGATGGGGGGGGGGGGGGGGGCAATGGTGTATTTAAGGGGATACAACCAGCCCAGGTCTCGCTTTAAAAACCAATGTGGACTACCATGAGTACACCCCTTCTCCCCCCCCCCCCCTAAAAAAAAAAAAAAAAATAGCCCCCACTTTGTTCTTGTACCCTCTTTCAAATTCTAGAACAAGAGGAAAGTGTAAATCTTTTCCTTTCTTTTCGCTTTTCTGAGATTCTTGCTAAAACCTTTCTTTATAAGGGCTTATCATTATTATGTTTAAGTCATTTGACAGCTCTCCATTAAAACAAATATTCATCTGATCAGGAAAGACTGCCCTGGTTGTTTTTCACATGCCAGAAATATATATATTTTTTCTTTCTCCTCTATAATCTCATGGTATTTCTAGGAAACTAGACTATTTTTCTTCTATTTTTATGAAAAATCTAGAAAATTGACCCCAAAACCCATAGGCTAAAGATCTCAAGAAACGACAGATAAAGAATGTATTCAGAGTCAGTAAAAAAAAAAAAAATCTGTGGGGTTTATACTCTATTTGTCGACTAGTTTTAGACTATAATATATTTTGACCAGGCTGGTTCATAATGATATTGAAGCGAACTGTAGGCAGTGGTTTTGTATAGATTACCTGTACAATGAAGCAACGTTTTTATTTAATAAATTACTTTGTGAATAACATGAAATAATAGTGATAATATGATGAATGACTGTCTGAAAATTGATGCATTAATGTGCAAATGTACAAACGGGGATGAGCGTGTTAGAAATTGGAATGATAGAAAGAAACACATCAATAGAATAGAACAAGCAACACAATACTTATTTCAACACATATAAAATTAGGTGCATACACCTAGACTGAAGAAGAAAAAAAATCCATCATGAAACAAAATATAATTTATGAATAATGACCTAAAAAACATGTATGTACATTTTAAGTTCAAGAAAGGAAGTAAACCTAGGTTCTGTCTGCCCTATTTTTTCTTCTTTTTCAATTCTTCAATCGAGTTGGTGATGATGTATTACATTTACAGAGAATCCTACCCACGCATCTGTCATTTTTGTCACCAAAATACAAAGTGTTAACAAATAAACAGCCAACAAACCAGCAACAAATGTGGTTATTGATCGTTTCTGTATGGTTCCGCTTCTAGTACAAGAAATATGTTGAACAGATGTGCAAGCCGTAAAGCAACAAGTGCTGAAATGTATCACAAAATAATAGCCTCCATGGGAATACAGGGAAACTGTTTTATGGCATGTAAGACGATTTACAAAATAAGCAAATAATAAAAGCTCTCCTTGAAGTTAATTTTCTGAAATGTGTCAGGTGGAAAAATGACAAACAAGTGATGGAAATGGAAAATTAAACTGATATATTTTTTAAGTGTTTATCGTGGGAGGATACATGTTACAACTATTTGGTTCATTGTCTGCTATAAACAACAACAGAAACAAGGACAATTAGAAAGAAAGAAAGAAGAAGTAAAAGGAAGAAGTGGAAAAAGAAGTGGAAGAAAAAGAAAGATGAAGAAAAAGAAAGATGGAAAAAGAAAGCAGTAATAGAAGAAAAAATAATTAGTAGACAAAGAAGGAGAGAAATTAGGAGAAGACTAAGAAGGAGGAGGAGAAGCAGGAGGAGGGGGAGAAGAAAACGGAGAAGAAGACGGAGAAGAAGAAGAAGAAGGAGAAGAAGAAGAAAAGGAAGGAGAAGAAGAAGTGGTGGTGGTAGTAGTAGTAGTAGTAGTAGTAGTAGTAGTCATAGTAGTATTTAATCCCTTGAATTGAAAAATATGTAGCTCCACATGATCTTTTGGTTGGTAGGGTCATCGTAAATATTATCACAAGGAGACTGTCTATTATTTAGAAATTTCATCAAATAGTCACCCAACACACATTTCTAACACACTGTGACATGATTTTTTAAACACATATTTTTTTTAAAGCTAAATAATGTCATTAAGAGCACAACATGCAAATGAGCAAAGTCATTTGGCCAGGGGTCGTATCATTTTTTCTCTTTTTTGGTTTCTTCTCCATTCATATATCCTTTGACACATATTTCCATTCTCTTTCTCTCTTGATATTATTTTTTAATTTGGGGGAGGGGGGAGGTGGGGGGGGGGTGGCCCCTGTTTCTATGTCACTGAGCCCTTATCATCAGTTCATTAGTCAAGCCAATTACATTATCAACATAGGGGAATCAAGAACATTTTCCAGCGAAAAAAATAAAAAGAGTTCCCCAATTTTTATCACTATGATTTAAAAAATGACAATTTTTCATTCAGATCTGTACAAGGACCTTCTATGTAGGTTTTTTGTTGTTGAAATGCTTGTATATTTTAGAAATTGACTGGCAGGTGTGTAATAGATGTATAACATTCTTTAGATCGCTGATTGGAGTTATATGTTCCAAAGGGGTTATATATTCTTAAACTGCACATCTGTAAAAGGGTCTTCAATGTAGAGTTTGTTTTTGAAATATATGTTTATCTTTCTAACAAACACAATGAATGAGGTCAAACAGAATAAAACCATGATGAAAAACAGTTTATTGTTATAAACTTATCTTCATTATATGAAATCAAATAATTCACAAGCTACAATAATATAAATTTTGAATAAACCATGATGAAAAAGAGCTTATTGTTACAAACTTATCTTCATTATATGAAATCAAATAATTTACAGGCTACAATAATATGAATTTTGAATAATTATGATTTCAAACTTAAGTACTGATTTTCAAGCAACTATTTTTTAAACATGATTGCAAAGATTTCCCCCAAAAAAGCAATAACCTTGCCTATTATCAAGTGAAGTGTGTGAACATACAGTGTGTCCCAGAAAAAACGAAACCGAGAATTATCGATGTTTTATCATAACTTAATCACAATTATAATTAATAAATGACACATATTTGTAAAGCTTAGATCCTCCTCTTTCATTTGATGCAACTATGTATCATATGAGTTGCACTAAATGTAAAAGAAGGATCTAAGCTTTACAAATATGTGTCATTTATTAAATATAATTGTGATTAAGTTATGATAAAACATCAATCATTTTCAGTTTCGTTTTTTCTTGGACGCACTGTATAACATCATCTGAAATGATTCCTCTATCAATATGATAAGGTATTGAAATCACCCTTGAGTTGATTTCTTCAAAAATAATCTAGCAATCATGTTTTTGCTGTATTTATTGCACAATTTGGAATTTTAAAGATAAACTCTAGTTCTGGTAAAAAAAAAGAAAATTAATTCTCACAGAATCAAACGAAACTTACACTGAATGTTCAAGATTTAAAAAAAATGTCATTTGCCAAACAATTTTGGTAGAATATGTATACTGGCTGAGAAATGAGCATAGAAAGATAAGGAAATCAAGGCAAGTAGGCCCGACATTATTTGTGTAGTCTTATATACATCTTTCTGTGTAAAGTGCGTGTTACTTTACCAAGACTGGGACAAATTTATTATGACTTTGATGACTCCAGAACCTTGCAGTACACACAAATACTTACATGCTACATGATCAACTTTTTCTGATCCATTCCACAACTTTTCTTTCACAATGCAATCGCATGACCAGAACTTTATCTTTAAGCTTCCAAGTACACAAACCTGTACCTTGAATTGATTTCTTTAAAAATAATCAAGCTTCAATCATGTGTTTGCTGTATTTATTGCACAATTTGGAATTTTAAACACCCAAGTACACTATACATGAACCTGTATGTTTATTTACATCGTTGCTGTGGATGGTGCTACGAGGAAAAAAATGTTCTAAAACATTTCTTTTTGCCATTGCTTTGTCCCTCAATTATTTACACACATACAAATTCATACCCGGTACTTAAAAGCACGGTAATTAAACATAACATTCAATCACTTTAGTCTATATATTCTGGGCCCCGTCTTATAAAGAGTTGATATTAATCGCAACTTATTTGCAATTGATATCTTTCAGCAACTATGTACATGAGAGATAGGGGACTGCAAATTTGTGATTGATTGGAGGACTTGCGATTGATTTGGATCAATCAAAAATCTTCATAAGGTGGGGCCGTGGATAATTACAGCACACATGAACACTTATTATAAATGATAAGGCACATTGACTCGTTCATAATCAATTGGCTATTTGGCACTAATGACAACGTATCTATGGAAAATGACATAGGAAAAAAGAAGAAGAAAATAGCATGCATGTCATTAAATAAATAATTCAGTGGTCAGAAGGTACTTTATCAATGTCTGGAGTGATTGTTGAAAACGGACCAATACTCTGTACTTGAGATGAAGAATAATACAAGGTTTTCTAGTAAATCATCAACAGGATTTTGTTTATATCAAGGCTAACAAAAACATTTCAATACCAAACTAGTATCTTCAGTTTGTGTTCACCCATCCATGCTTTTTTGCTCATGACAATACCCAAATATCATTTATTACAGATAATCTTTATTTTACATCTCTTTCTTAATTATCCCATTTATGTGACTATACAAATTTGAAAACTTCATTAGAATATAATTCACAAAAAAAGTTTTTTCCGGAAGATAACAGCTACACATTTACATCAAAAAAGTTATTTCAATGATTTGAACAAAAACTGCATTAAATATCACTATAGCAACCTTTCATATGTTGCGTGATTAATAATAATAATAATAAATAATCTGTTTTTTTTATGTAGTGCTCAATACACCGATCCAACGATGTGCCTAAGCGCTTTACAGATATATTATTACCCCGTCATCGGATTTAGGCTTACCCGCACATAATGTGTGCACATTTTCCACTCCCTGGGGAGCATTCCAGCCAGTCGCCATTTTACAGGCGCACACTTGCTCGTCCAACCACATGAACGTTCGCATTCTACCGGGTACCCATTTAACACCTGGGTGGAGAGTAGCAAGTGCAGGTAAATATCTTGCCAAAGGATATTAGTGCCATGTCGGGATTCGAACCCTCGACCTTCGCATCTCCAGTCAAGCGCCTTAAACCACTCGACCACGACACTCCCACATTACATAATATACTTGAACTCTTGGAAAATGGAATAATTACATGTACATACCACAGTGTATATATATAAAAAAATACACATAGCATTTCAATAGAGTATATCTAAAGTCATCCAATTCCGATTAAGGTTTTAACATACCGGTAGTGAAAATTTATTCTTAATTCAATTACCCATTTTCTATCAAAATATGCAAGGTCCGAGAAAACATATTCTGGATATGCAAAGAAATGAAATTTTCTGACAATTTGACTTTTTACAAACCAGTTAACACATCGCAAACTATATGATCAGATTTGGGAAGACTTTGCACTAGCATTTGATATGAATATTCAAACTTATAAAATCTTAATGATCAATGATTTGAATAGTCATATGAATAATAAGATTAACATTTCAGTAGATTTCAAGCTTCCTCGGAGGAATAGCTAAATCGGCTCAGAATCGTGGTGATGTCATACCAGTAGTGTGATTTTCTATGATTTGAAGCTAATTTGGCTTTTATTCTGCCAAAAAGGCTTCACTGCAATAAAATCTGTTGTTAGTTTTCTTTTCATTATTTAGAACCTACAATAGGAATATGAAGTTTGTTTAGATTTCTTTATACATTTATATACAATTGCTATTTCTTAAAAAAATAGGATCTTGAGAGAGAAGATTACGGTATATAGAGTACAGTGGGCTTTACGCTTCCAAACCATCAAGAGGGCAAAGGATTTTACTTACAGTGAACATAGAGGGCAGTAGACTATAACAATTCTGAACGTACATTGAGCACTCCTGTAACATTTCTTTATTAAGACGATGTTTGGTAAAGGCCCTCACATTTCACACACGAAAACCTTTTTTGTTGTTGCTATTTTCTCTATATATTCATGTTTTTTCCTAGAAAACTAGACTATTTTCCCCTCGATATTTTATGGAAAGAAACAGGAAAATAGACCCCAAAAAACGTATTGTTTGGATAAGGATTTAGAACAAACGATACACAGAGTTGAAGATAGTCAAAAACATATTTTCTGTGCTGTTTTTTCCCCCTTTTTTAGACAGTAGTATTTTTGGATTAGAGTAGGGCCTATGCTACTGATAAATCTATTCATAATCAATTTATATCGCCTTGATCACAGGATAGTCTGTGTATTGCCAATATACCTTGATAAAACATAATCTTTACAGTATCAAAATCATATATCATAAAGGATATATATCAGTCTAAATTTTCACCAAATTTTTTTCCAGCTATATTTAGCCTGGCATGGACGTGACAGGCACAGGTGTCAAAATGAGCCTTTTCTTGAAGACTTCGCTACATGTAGATCCACCCTGGTCGTCGTTCTTCACATGCTAAAAATATAGATTTTTTGTTATTTTCTCTATTTCATGGTATTTCTTTTTCTTCTATCTTCTCATGGAAAAATTAAAGGATTAGGAAGAAAAGATGAATGGAAAATATATTCACAGCTGAAAAAAATCAACAAAAATGTTGTGTGTTTTTTTTCACACTTTTTCAATTAATTTTAGAATTTTTTTATTTTGACTAGGGCAAGATCAAGCAGATCCATATATTAATTATTTGTTGTATTCACTTGTTTCCCTTCATAGCGGAGTATCCCACAAGCTGCCAATCTGTCTCTCTTAGATCTTTTCTTTAAAACTCTTTACTTTTTTAATGTTTGTCTGATTTTCTCCATACTTTCTATTGTTTGTTTCTCTAATATTTATATTTTGCAATTCATAATACTCAAACCAACCCATAATTCTGGACTTGCCCCTCTGGTTGCTGAAACAGTCTTTCCTTGTAGATAATTTAGAATCTATGTTCAAAGTACAACTATTTATTCATCATTGTTCTTTCTTCATGGGACATATCTCTTGCTAAATCCTGACCTCCACATCCTGATGACATCACTTTAGTTTCAACATCTGTCAATTTTTGCCTGTCTTATCTTCTCCAAACATTCTTTCATACTATTTTTTAAAATAATTTAAGCTCTTTAAAGCCCCACTGCACAACTTCTATATAGGAAACAATGCCTAATCGGCGACCATTGATCCCCCATGATGCCCTTTTTCTTATGTTAATTAAACTAGTGCAGAGGGGCTTTAAGGTGTGAAAAATCAGTCTCTCCCCGCAGACTACGCGAGATCCACCTCCCGGTCATTGCTTGCACAGATCCACCTATTCATTATCCATTTCTCTCCCTTGATAACTGGACAACCCCCGTGCCAGGTAAAGTTATCGACGTCTCCGAACCACCCCGTCTCCTCGTCGATGAAGTGGTTGTACCAGACGACGGCCTTGCCTTTCTGCGGTCTAACGTGAAGCTTCGACTCCCTGCAATGGTTGTTCAGGTTGATGTTGCCGCTGTTGCGAAGCGTCTGCAAGGTAAAAAAAAATGGCAGCAACAAATAAAAAATGACCCCAAAGCATTTTGGCAATGAGTTGAAAGTTGATGGTCGAAAAGAGTTTTGACCCCCTGCGGTGGTTGTTCAGGTTGATGTTGCTGCTGTCGCGAAGCTTCTACAAGGTTAGGAAGTTTAGAAGAAGAAGAAAATGGCAGCAACAAATAAAAGATGACCCATAAGCATTTTGGCAATGGATTACAAGTTGATGGTCGAAAAAAGTAAATCGTAATATGTATGAGCATGGCTGTTTAGGTCGATGCTACCACTGCTGCAAAGCATCTACAAATTCACAAAATTTAGAAAAGATTAGACGACAATAAATGAAAGATTGCTTCAACTGCAACTTTGCAATGGTCAAGATAATTAATGGAAGCAAATGTATTAAATATCCATGACTTCTTAGGTTGATTCTAATGCTGCTATGAAGTTTCTAAAAAATCAAGCAGTGAAAGTCCGCTAAAAAAATTTGACGACGGGTTCAGATTTATTGGTAGAAGATGGCTATGGAGTACGGAAGTGTGACGTCATGCTGGCCAAGTTGTCAAGGTTGCTGGTTCCAAACAATTACGTGCACTAGACAGCGGCGTGGTAATCACACCAGCAACAAACGCTGAATTTGCCCTGCTCCAGCCCGTTGCTTGAATGATTTCTCGGTGAACCTCATGTGCATGCAGGCTCTGATGTTTGGAACCAGTAACCTGAAGGTTGAGCAAATACCGTATGACATTATCACTTTGGTACTACATAGAGAGTTAATGGCTGTTTAGGTTGATGCTGCAGCTGTTACAAAGCTACTACAAATAAAAATAATTCATTCAAGATTGGACAGCAATATATGAATGATAATTTTTTTAAAAACTCTTTGGTAATGCTTCCAGAATCGTCAACTTACCTGATCGCTGAAGGTGTCATTGTTAGCCACTACAAATGCTGTTTCGCCTCCTTCTTCAACATCATTTAGGTAAACCATGATAGTCATGTACCTACAAAGTAAAAAAGAAAAATAAACAAAGAGTCCCACATTTAATATTCTTGACCATTCAATTCTTGAAGATTCATGTATACCACATTTGAAAATGGTCAAGAACTACCCCGGTAGATAGAAATGTAAACACTTTTGGTGCGTATGCACATATTAAGTAAATAAGCTCATACTTTTTGTGCCCATTTGAATACTAAACATGTACATACAATTTGAATAAGAGAATCATTTTAATATCAAGCAATGAAAAGAAATCATTGTATAGAGGTACAGGATGTAAAACCAACAACAACAATAACAACAACAACATCAACAACAACACAACATTTGACATGTTTGATTGTTAATACTTAAAAACTGAAAGCTAGCTTTAGACTGAAGTTCACATGGTAAAGCTGAAGGATGTTAATTTATTTGACATCCTTTGAAATGCACTGTCCGCCGATAAAAGCTAAGGGGGTATTTAAAAAAGCTCCTTTGAAGTGCATAGGGACATTATATCATACCGTGATATGTGCTATATTCAAGAATGGATATCATCATTATTATCATTTTAATCAGTCTTTCAAAGACTGAGGTGGAAGATGGGGTTTTCAGTTGGTATAACTTACCTACAAATGCGGCATTTCTTGGTAGTGACTAGATGACAACACGGCAGTCCTTTGGTGTCTCCGGCCGAGTCCAAGTGGGCGTTATAGTGACCATGAGGTCCATACTTGACCACCTGGAAGAAGCTGTACTTGTTGATGAGCTGCTCTGGAAGCCTGGTCAATTTCAGTAATCTAGAAACAACAAAAATGTGACATAGACTTTTATTTAAGATAACAGGTTAATGATTATTTGGTTCAGAAAAAACAGAAGAAATACAAGTGGTTGTAATGGAAATAGAGATAGATTTGTACATAACACAGTAATAAGAGTATATACATATATATTAAAAGTAACAGTTAAAAAGGGCAAACTCTAAATTGTAGCTTATTATTTCTCTGATGATAATTATGATTATGATTATGCTTATGATAATGATTATGATTATGTAAAAGTGTTGTGGTCTAGTGGATAAATCTTTGGACTATGGATCAAAGGGTACGCGGTTTGAGTCCGGCCACGGCACTAATGTCCTTTGACAAGACATTAATCTACATTTGCCACTCTCCACCCAGGTGTTAAATAGGGGGCCGGTAGGAAGGAATTCTTTCAATGCTGTGAGCATGAAATCTGTAGCCTAGGAGAGCCGGGGTGACATTGGAGCCCCTTGAGAACATTGCAGGGTGGATATGTGCGCTATATAAATATCCATATATTAGTATTAGAATTATTAACATAATTTTATCAAATTCCAGGAAATTTGGGATTCTATATTACAGCAAATTTTATTTTGACAATTTAAAGCACTAAGTACTAGTAGTGGTAGTAGTAGTAGCAACATGAAGTAGTATTAGGCCTGTAATTGAAAATATTCTTCTGGTAGTAGAATTAGAAGTCTTATCTACTGTAGATATGGACATACTGTAGTGCATTGTACATGTGATTCAACATAGAGAGAGAGAGAGAGAGGAAGAGAGAGAGATAGGAAGAGAGAGAGAGAGGAAGAGAGAGAGATAGATAGGAAGAGAGAGAGATAGAGGAAGAGAGAGATAGAGGAAGAGAGAGAGATAGGAAGAGAGAGAGATAGATAGGAAGAGAGAGAGATAGAGGAAGAGAGAGATAGAGGAAGAGAGAGATAGAGGAAGAGAGAGATAGAGGAAGAGAGAGAGATAGAGGAAGAGAGAGATAGATAGGAAGAGAGAGTGGAAGAGAGAGAAGAAGGGAGAGGGAGAGAAAGAAAAAAAAACGAGATAGAGGGAAAAAGAAACAGATAGAGAGAGAGAGAGAAAAGAAAAAAAAAGAGGGAGATAGAGAGAGAGAGAAAATAACAGTTTGCCACACACGTTCAAAACTAAAATACTCCCATGACAAAAAGCTAAGCAGACAAACCAGTCTGCGACAAAATTGATGAGTCACCCAGGTATAAATCCACTCAATCAAAGTCCTGTCTAGCCTGCTGAGGGCTAAAAGGACATTAACTCTGCATCACAATGCAACTGATAAGAGTTAATGCCCTTCTAGCTATTAGCTCTTAGATGACATGGATATATTCTCAAATTAAGGAATAGCATCAATTGCATTGCAGTGGGAAATGGTACAGCTTGTCCACATGGATTCTTGCCTGGTTTGGTTTTATTTCTCATATGAAATTTAAATATTAACAAATATACAATGTCAAGAATAAAATAGATGGCTGGATAGTTCTCTTTGGAGCTATGAATATATTGGCTCTATTTTTTTTCCTCGAGGTCTAAATGCACAGTATACCTACTAGAAGTTTTTCCCTGGAACTTCAAAGGGGTAGGGCATAATCTGGCTTCACCCTATTGATTTAAATCTGCTTTAGCGACCACTTGTATAGAAAGACAACCTGTCTGTAAAGACCACATTTTTTTGTTTCCCTTGAAAATTATTTCTCATTTAAACATGTACTGTAAAAGGAACCTGTACATAAAGACCATCTGCCTGTAGAGACTACTTTTTGTTCTTGTCTCCATTGAGTGGTTTTTATACGCAGGTTTCACTGTGCTTCAGGAACCTGTACAAAAAGACCAACTACGTCTTCCAAATTTAAGAAAGACACAAGGTCAATTTTCATTGTCTGTTGTGGGCAGTGAATTTTGGAATAGATTACCGATTGATGTCGGATTGACAAGGTCTAGAAATAGGTTTCGGAATTTGAAATGTTCTGACCATGGCAACATTCCCCTACCTTCTTTGGAACTCAGCGACCAGATCATCCTTGGTCCTATCTGGGTAGATCCAGGTCTGTTCGCTGAACCTAGACTTCTTGATGGGATTCTTGCTGACGAGGTCCTTAATGTATGCTGCCAGCTGACGTACCTTCAGACCAGACGACTCTGATCGACTGATGAAATCTGATTGTAAGAAAGTAAGAAGCATTTGATAATTTTGAATAGTTGTAACATATATGATCAGTCCTGAGGATGATTCACTGGTTGCTCAGTGCTCCCACCATTGGTCTCTCAAGGGACGTCACACATCTACAGAATTGACATTTTTTTATAGTTCATTGTTGAAGAAAAAAATATGGATTTGTGACCACAATTTGTATATCCCTTGAAAGACCAATGCCAGGAATAGTGAGAGCAACCAGTGGCATGAATGGCCTGCCATAGTTCAAGTCCAACTTTAGTTGATCTTAGTCTTTGTCAAGGGTTGAGGGTTTGAATCTCAGCCTGGTACTAACATCCTTTGGATATAAGCATTAATCTACATTTGCCACATTCCACCCAGGTGGGAATGGGTTCCTGGCAATTGCTGGGTGCTAATAATTGCAGGGCCCTCAGGAAGAATAGCAGTAACGCATGCTGATGCTTCCCTGGGTATACACAATTATCATCATCATCATCATCATCTTCAGTAGCAGCAGCAGCAGTAGCAGCAGTGGTAGTTGAAGTATTAGTAGTAGTAGTAGTAGTAGCAGTAGAAGTGGCAGCAGTAGCAGTAGTAGTACTACAACTAGTAGTAGAAGTAGTATTATATATGCTAGACCTTGAATCAATCTTGATGCACGCAAACACTGATCATCTCATTAAAACTTGTTTCCATGGGGTGTGAGTTTAGAGTATACTCATAGAACTTTGCATGAATTTCAAAATAGTTTATTGCATACTAATACAATGTATGGGCAATCTGAGGGAAAGAGGAGAGAGAAGAGAGAAGAGAGAAGAGATAGAAAAGAGAGAGATATAGAACTGTGAAGGGGGATAGAGATATATATAGAGGGGGGAGAGATATATAGAGGGGAGAGAGAGAGAGAGAGAGAGAGGGTGGAGTGGTGAGAGAGATATGTACAAATAGAGGAAGCGAAAGAGTGAGAGAGTGTAAGAGAGAGAAAGGAGAGTAAGAGAAAGGACAGCAAGAGAGAGAAAGAGCAAGAGAGAAAGAGAGAGAGAAAGAGAGAGAGAGAGAGAGAGAGAGGGTGGAGTGGTGAGAGAGATATGTACAAATAGAGGAAGCGAAAGAGTGAGAGAGTGTAAGAGAGAGAAAGGAGAGTAAGAGAAAGGACAGCAAGAGAGAGAAAAAGCAAGAGAGAAAGAGAGAGAGAAAGAGAGAGAGAGAGAGAGAGAGAGAGAGACATGAAATATAAAAAAAAAGGTATAGAGAAGTATATTCAAGTACATAAGAAAACATGAAGTGTGGTGTAAAGCAGGACTGCACTACTTGTAGCTACTTGCGCCCTCTATATAGCCAACAATGCCTAAGCAGTACCTGTTGGTCCCCATGATCCCCTTTTTCTTATTTTAATTAAGAGCTGATTTGATGAGATAACCACCTGCCAGTGACCATGCAGGGAGGTCTAATCCCTCCCGGCCAAACTAGTGCAGATAGGCTTTAATATTTAGAAACAAATGAATTTATTTTTAAAAAGAGTAGAAGAAAAAATGTGAAGCATGACGTAATGCTTTAATATTCAGACAATAGAAGAGACTTTAAATCCATATATACAATTTTTCTATCATTATTTGCCTGTTGTGAAACACCCTGTACTGTTGAAAATCATTAAAAAAAGAAATACTGACTTTGCTGCTTCCTTTTCTCATTATTAATGTACGAATCGACAGGTGGGATTCTGCTTGTGGATTTTATAACCAGACATTATTACATCAGCACTGTCCGACTGCCAATAAGGGTACAGACAACAGGAGAACAGAGATGATAGCCTAGCTGTTTAGACTGCCGGAGATTTATACCAAACTCGTATACAGAAATGCAGTAAAGACTTGTTCAGATATGGCGCTGTAAACTGCCGCAAAAAAGCTGCAGCATTTTTTTGATAATAAGTAAATGAATGGCAACTGTGCGAAACAAAGGACTTGTGCGTATTCACTGAGCTCTGTGTTAAAAGATTAGAAATTCTATTGAATTAAACATTACTTCATCATAAAAAACCTGCTGTTTTGCCTCAATTAAGGGGCTTACAGACTAGATAACTACATCATATAAAGAATTTGGTATTTATTATAAAGAACCTAGTTTTGAAAAATCGAGGTCAGTTGACAAGATCAACAGCTGGCCAATCCTGATAGGCCCAGCCAGACTAGGACTGGACACTATTTCTTTATCGTTTTTGTTTGAAATAATCGATGCTCAAACGTGCGTTTTTGACCTTGAAACGTTTCGATATAGTCATTCTGCTCAGACTAGGAAAGTGGTAATTACTTATCGTATAGCAACATGATTGTCATTGCAGCTATACAATCAATTCTGGTCGTCTGAACATGGTTATATTATACTATAGGGAGCAGCTAGACTTCATCTTGAAATGAGATTTCAGAGTGCATCGTCTGTTCATTACCTGACAGAAATTAAACCCTACTGTCTGATCTCTAACTCGATCATGCTATTGCCTCAATCTACAATATGTAGGTCCAAATTTAGCTCATTCCCATTTCCTACCTCGAGCATCAAAGTGCGATGTAGTTCAACAAAGAATATATTACGTTATTGTATTAACCTTCCTTAAAAAATGCCTACTTTGATCAATCTAAGCCTTGCTTATTCTTACCACAATTTTATCTAATTTCATGTAACTGACGACAAGGTACCTGCACAATTCATATACCTCTCAAGGATACATTGTAAGCGTTGATTACCAACACCTTTTTTCATCAAATGAAGCTTTCTAATCACTTGATGATACATATTGTATGTTGAAATTCTACCGCAATCTAAAAAGAGCCTTGCTCATGCTTGGTACAATTTTATTAAGAGATTAAAGCCCATCTCTTACGTTGAGAGCCTGAAATTGAGACCCCCTCCCCTCCTCTCTCTCACAATATCCTGGAGCCCCCTGATAACTACTATTGCTATAATAAAAAAAATTGTTCCGGAGTAGCCTATATAGAAAATATTATTTCTAATTATGGACAATTTGTAATACATTTGTTTCTGCACATTAGACAATATCCTTAAATGCTTCTCAAAATGTATTAAAGTGATACAAAATGTGTTTCTCAGAAAGGCCTCTTACAGGTTATTCTAGAAAATTGAGTTAAACCTTAAGGTTTACTCAAACTATTACAGCTCTGGGTGTTAATAACCAGGACCACATTGTGACTCCTGTTACAATAAATAAATTGAATTTTATTTCCATGTTGCTCCACATCTCCAATCACACGGAAATTCTACATTTTATTTCATACTTTATCATAAAATCTTATTTCTTATCACTTCCTGCTTGTGTAGCATGCAGCTAAGAACTATTCCAGGGCAATATAATGCTAATATTATTAAGAAATGGTGACATCATATGAGTGCATAAGCCTCAAATGAATTATATTACGTATAAAAAAAAACGCACTTATAAAGAAATTCCATACCCCTTAAAAAGATTATGATTTTCATGGACACTCCTGCCTACAGTGTGAGTCAAAAAAAACTTTACACCTAGGAAATTACTAATAATTTAAAAAATAATTTATGAACAGTGAAGTATTATACATCATATGAAAGAGTGTTTTATCCTGAATCATTTGGTACCATTTTTGGGTGGAATGTGTTCACGCTTGGATGAACAGGAGGTATTGTTTGCGAGAGTGCAAAAATCGAATTGCGCCAAAGTCTTAAAGTGAGAGAATGAATTGAATGTATGAAATGAGATGCATTGCAGATGCTTTTTTCAGTAGCAAAGTCACACACACACACACACACACACACGCACACGCACATATGAAACACACACACTAACACACCCACCCACACACACGCGCACACACACAAACATATGATAATGGTGTTCATTTGGAGTAAAATACTTTATTTTTTACTGGATCTTCAAATTGTTAACGATCATCATAATTATGATGATAATGTTAATTCAAATGCTTATCATCATGGATCCTTTAAGGCTTCATTTGTGAACAGCAAGTAACTGTCCGTTCATCTACTCCTCGACATGACCTCTGTCCCTTTCGATGCACTTTCTAGCGCGATGGAGCATCTCCTGAAACACTCGACGAAGCATGCGCCTGTCTCTCCCAAGTGCTTCGCTCTCAATCCGGCCTGATCCTCTCTCGTAGGTCGTTGAGGTTCGCAGGTGGGCTCTGGTACACCCGAGACTTGAGATAACCCCAGACGAAAAAATCAAGCGGTGTTAGGTCCGGGGATCGACGTGGCCACTCCACAGGTTCGTTCAGAGCGATGATCCTGTTCCCGAAGAGTTCTCTCAACCTGGTCATCACAATCCTTGTCCTGTGAGCAGGGGCACTATCTTGTGCCCACCAAATGTGCCTGAAAGGACCGTTTCTCTGACGCCTAAATCGTGCCATCTGATTCAGAGCCGGGACGACCTGATCATCTATCATTCTTAGATAGCGCTCCCCATTCACTGTCTGTTCAAAGAAGAAGGGTCCAAGAAGACTTCCATTTCCAAGAAGGCCGATCCAAACTGTCACATCTAAATTTGCTATGCGAGTGTGTGTGTGTGTGTATGTGCGAGTGTGTGCGTGTGTTTGTGTGACTTATTGAGTGTGACTCTGTGTGTGTTTTGATATGTGTGACATGATTAATTTTGGTAGGGATGTTATTTGGATCTGCAAAGACCGAATTAATACCGAAATCCCAATTGTTTTATTCAAACATCACATAAGCATTATTTGGCGCAAGTCGATTTTTGCACTCTCGCAAACAATGCCTCCTATTTATCCAAGCGTGAACAAATACCACCCAAAATGGTACCAAACGATTTGGGATGAAACACTCTTTCATATGGTGTATAATAATTTACTTTTCATAAATGATTCTTAAAATTATTAGCATTTTTCTAGGTGTAAAGTTTTTTTTGACTCACACTGTAGTAACAAGCAATTAAATTCATGCAGTTGTTATGTCAAAAGACACTCATCTTTTAAAAGGCAATCAAAATGAATTTTTCATGTAATTGATGACAAGGGCTCCAGCACGATTCATATACCTCTCAAGGGTACTTTGAAAGCGTTGATATCCGCCAGATTTAATCATCAAATGAAGCTTTTTAATTACTTAATGGCACATATTGCATTTTAAATTTCTACCCTAATCTAAAAAAGCTCAAAATCATATTGAATATTTATCATTATTGTATATATTTACATTTACCATTATATGTGTATATTTATACACTTTTTTTCTCTTTTTTTCTTCTCTAAATCTCATTATTGTTTTGTTTTTTAAATCACAATTCAGTCTTTATGACTACAAACAAATATTGCTCTGAAAAGGGATTTTTCTTCTCACTAGCATACTCACTTCATCCACAATTGAGAATGATGTACAGAAAAACAAACAAATTCTGATAATACAATAGTAACTCTCACTCTGTATTGATTATTGAGAAATCATTAATTGCTCTATTAAAAAAAAGGGACATTTCTAATTAGCTCGGTAATTTTATCCACCATTAAGCATGGGCCTCGATCTGTGACCCAGTGAATGCTTGATGGATTCTTTCCCTGATGGGGGTAGGTTTCCACCTCAATAATGCATTGGGCGTGTCACGGAGGGGACTTTCCCCTGGGCTATCCCGATTACCTCAACCAGAACAAGTGAGCCAGCAACCATGCATGGACCAGTTCACACAACACCCCAATTAGAGCATGCATACTGAAGGCACGTTCACACGAGAAAAAACATCATGTAAAGAATCATGGTGATGTGACACATTGCTCCTGTGTAAATTGCTCTGGTCCTTATTTCGTTGAACGCATAGGTTTAGGGTTAGGGTTTCAATATGATTCACAGCGAGGTTTAAGGCTTGTTTAGATATATTTGGCCAATATGAAATTCCCATACACATAGTGATTAGAACGTTTTAAAAATTCATCACTTTCTTATTTGTTGTCAGATTTTGTTCAAACTTTCACCAGTCTGCTTTCTTTCTTTTAAAGTTTTTTTAAAAAGAGTAGTTTGCTATTAGGGTTGGATTGCCATTTAAGAGGTCCAGTTGTGAACACTCTTGTTTTGCCAGTTTCAATGGCTGGGTCTCGGTGAAAACTGTATCGCTCTCACGCCATCTCAGATGTCTGTCAAGAGACTTCTATTTCGAGTGATACATCCACCTGGAGCTTGTTAATAAAATAAGCAAGAACCCTAGCTACCTGAGAGAAGAATATTTGTGACGTGCAACCAGTGACTGCCTCGTTAAAAATACAACAATGTATCAACGTGATTAATCTCTCTGGTTCAAGGTCTAATTTGATTAGGAATAAATATGAGAAAGGCAAGAGCATATATGAATGGGACAGCGATACGGAGATGAATGAAGTTGGTCACATAAGCATGAAATTGATTATCTCTAAAATAATTATTGGTCCTACATGGCAATTGTGGTGATTGCATTTTAAAATTTTGTTTTCTTTCTTTATTATGCCTCAAATGCACATTTTGTAAGTGTATTTAAAACCAATACCCATAGCGCTGTATATACTATCATTAAAAAATGGATGGCTACTGGTAAACCAAATGAAACATGTATTGCACAGTAGCTTCCTCATTCTGTCCAAATGACAAGGGTTATTTAAAAAAAAATAGGGATTATGAAAGCTTGTAAAGATGTTGACGTCTAAAGTGTGTCCGTGAATATACTGTCATATGTGCCAGTGTGTTAATTGTTATGTCATAACAATATTCACTTTTTTTCCATAGTACAATGTAGCACATCAATGTTTATTCCACAGAATAGTTACGTACGTAACTCACGGTCATAGGAAAAAGGGGCCATAATATTGCAAAGGCCGCAAATTTTGACTCCTACCTTTAATTCTTGTGACTTGAAGTTCCTGGGTTCGAAACAAAGTCAATGCACTGGTAAGGCATTAATCCCCATTACCAAGTCCTTCGGAGAGGACGTTAAGCCGTCGGTCCCTTGGTTGCTTACTTAATACAAGCATACAAATGTTTTCTTAGCAGTCGGGTAAAACAAACAAACACATTCATTTTCAAAAGCAAAGTCATTGTAGTACCTTTACTGTGTTGAAATCCAGTGTAGATTTCAGGATTAGATTTGTAATGAGTTAACCTTTGATTCAAACACTGATAATAAAAATGTGTTCAGGATTTATTTCAGATGAGAACACAGAACAAACTATGAACTATGTTGAAATAAAAAAGCCCCATTTTTTTTAATCTGTGCATAATTCAGTCATAAGTTTGTTTGTACAATGCTCGGATATATATGTATACCGGTATGTGTATGTTCTGTAAAAAATCTGTCTGCCAATATTTTAATGGGTTTATTACTGTTAGGTCTACAACTGGTTCGTCTACTACCCACTTGGCCTATTCCCATAAGGTCTACACCCAGCCTGTCTACCATCCACATATGGTCTAATAATAATTTAATCATATAACAATAATCATCAGATGATTATTAGACCTTAGGGATAGTAGACAAAATGGGCATTAGACAAACAAGGAATTAGACAGACTAGAAATTAGAATAAAGTTCTTGGAGATTAGACCAAATGGAAAATTATACAGACTATTAGACCAATTGAGCAATAGACCAAATGGTCAGTAGACTTATCAGAGATTAGACCAACTGAAATCATACCAAATGGCTATTAGTCTAAATCTTCATTGGACCAAATGATTATTAGACCATGTGGATAGTAGGGCTGTGTGTAGACCAAATGGAAATAGACAATTATAGTAGACCAAATGGAAATAGACAAATATAGTAGACGAACTGGTTGTAGACCAAACGGCAATTCACCTTTTATTGCACAGTATTTATGTTTCCTCTGAATTTAGAAAACAAAATGGGAGAGGTACAAGAGGTACAAGTGTATTTTGTTGTAATCATCAATTTAGAGACCGGTAGCAAACAAACGACAACTCACTTTTTGTGAAACGATCTTTGCGTTTATAAAAAGCAGAATGAGAGAGGTACAAGTGTAGTTTTTTGTAACCATCGATCAAGTAAACATGACAACTTGATCACGTTTCATGAAACGATCTTTGCCGAGTGAGAACGTGCTGTGAATCTTCGACAGTCACGGCCGCCTGGATACAGAATGTGGCATCCAATATGTCACACCACTCAAACACCTGTTTCGTCACTCTCTTGATTAATCAATTTCTCTCCCTTTCACCGAGCAGCAGGCCCGGCGAAACACAGTATATATATCAAGCGAACGTGATTATCATCCCAAATAACATTAGTCCTGAGTTTTGTGCAATTTGATGAGCTAGCTATATAGCTAGCTCTATCACTTTTGTCTGCAATTCTGTGGGAGATTTAAAGGAACTAGACAGTATCCAGGGGCGTAGGAAGACACAGCTATCAACTACCAGACAAGGGGGCCGGGTGGGAGTGATCTAATCCACTTTACGATGTATGCCTCTATCATCTTTGTAAATTTTTGCTATTTCCGTTTATTGTAATTTTGACATTTACACTCACTGAGCAATTTTGTTACAATAATTTTTTGATTTTCGTTATCCTTTGTCAAAAGAATATTGAGAATGATCCTCCTATATGTTTGAGTTATAATTGATAAATGTGAATTTGGAATTTTGTGGGGTTAACAGGTGCCCCCTCCCCACCCCCCCCCCCCCCAAAAAAAAAAGGAATCTGTCTATTTTATAAATTTTGAGGCACACTTAGGAGTCACTCAAACCCTCCATAAGTCTGTTCTTGAATAACTAAATCTTCAAAAAATCTTGCATCTTTTTAGTTATTTGTGTAATCATGAGTGGAACCAATGAAACACCCAAATTGGAGCTCCACAATTCTGATATTTATTTGAATTTATTTTTTAGAGCTACCATCACGGATAATTGTTTCATCTCTCTATCTCAAAATGTAGACAACTTTATTAAGAGTTTCCAAAAGAGCAACTGGACATTGGAGATTGTCTGGAACCATGATACTAATTTCTTGTGCTATATTATCACTTTCAAGACTATTACAAATATCTAGCTAGGATTTGAACCCTCATCCCTTAATTGGATTGAGTCTTGAGAGTCAAGTGAATGAACCACTATATCACAACAACTCTACATGCAGTATAGAAAAAGAGCAATCAATTAAACAGCAACAATGACAGAAAATGGAAATCAATATTAATAAAAAAATCAATATTGCTTTGTTTTGAGATACAATAAGGGGCCATATGTATATTATTTTATCATCTACTTTGCAGCGGAGGCATAAAAATGTCTCTGATCTAGACACACTGTAGACAGCCTGAATTACACTCATTCTAAGTAAAGCCCAGCGGAGTTAATTGCCAACTTGCTGGCAATTTTTTTCTTCTATATTACGGGTACGGTATTCTGGAAGGATTTTACGTCTTCATTAAAAACAAATTAAACAATTAAGGGTTGAGATATATTAAATCATATTTATAACGCGCCTAATACTTTGTTTCTAGGCCCAGTCTATATTATTACCCCGGTCATAGATTCAGGCTTCAGTCGCCATTTTGTATATAAGCGCACATGCACTTGCTCATCCACCCACATCAACTTTCGCATCCTACCGGGTACCCATTTAACACCTGGGTGGAGAGTAGCCCCATGATTGAATGGCGGAAGAAGAAAGAGAAGGAAGCATGCTGTGGTCTGACTGGGAAGAAAGTGATAAAAGGGGGAGGGGAGAGGCACATTGAATAATGATGACCCTTTCTCACACAATTGTTTGCATCAACTTGAGTTTGCCAAATAACCCGCTATTTTCAGACTCTGGATATTATCCCGAAGCTCAAAATTGCATACTTACCAGACCGATACGCTCATCGCAAACTAGCCCAGACAGGCCCAAATTAGCCCGCTGTTTCTCAGGATATTTTCTAGATCAAATATCCCGCTAATTGCAACTCAGGGCGGGCTGATAAAGATG
Organism: Strongylocentrotus droebachiensis; assembly: GCA_035222895.1. Classification (NCBI taxonomy): domain Eukaryota; kingdom Metazoa; phylum Echinodermata; class Echinoidea; order Camarodonta; family Strongylocentrotidae; genus Strongylocentrotus; species Strongylocentrotus droebachiensis. Next base: position 221,663 of record JAVYIG010001866.1, read on the forward strand.
GAAATTAACTGGCTAATTAGCGATCGGGATAGTTAAAATAGTGGGTTATTTGGCAAACTCGAGCTGATGAAGACAGGCCTATATACCTTCTCTGTAGACTTTGTCCTTTTGCATTTATCTATCTATCTATCATTCCCCCATGCCACCAGCACCCCTTTAGCACGATGCAAGCATACTACTGTTCATTTACAATCCACAAGCTCGGATGAACATATACCAGTATCATACATATAAGATGAATGACAAGTTTCCACTTAATTGGCATTAATTTTGAGAGTGTATCTATTCCCAGCGGACACAAAGCTTGTATCCTTAGCAATTATATCCTTCTACCATGCAGAAGGAAGATTCATTGGCCTGCAAAGTACAATTATCTGGATACACGTGCAGTTGAGGCCTTTATGGGGAGAGTGATACAGAGTGAATTCAGATGACGAAGCTAGACCTGGTATTGCTTTTTCACCATACTACAGCAATTACAATTGGTATTGGTATTGGTATTTATTTTACATATCGCAATATTAAAAAAATACAAAGAAAATGCATGTACATAGTAAAATCAATGGTATAGTTAATGGCTGGATAACCCATTCAGCTTCTTCCCTGGGGACCAGGAATTAAGATATCAACAGTTATTATACAACGGTGATCCTATGTGCTTGGGCGATAACTTCTCAAGCTTTTATTTCATCAAAGGTATAGGGTAAGGGTTAGGGTTGGAATTGACCCTACCGCAATACAATTTTTGACAGTAGATGTCGACCTTAATTCCTCCCACTCTGCACAGGTCAGCACAGATACAGATACGATACTGGAGAAGACGATAAGACAAGGTTTCTTCCGGTTTCCATTTTACTATTACTATTGTTCAAGTTTCATGTGAACTCCCCCAATGATTTTATGAGATCTACAGTATGTAGGCATTGGCTCTGAAACTATTGATCATTTCTATCGGACTTTCCAGTTCTCGACCCATTGTATATGTTTAGAAACTGGAATTAGTGCCTTTGCCAACTATACCCATGGCCGGTGCTACCCTCTATATGGCCAAATACTGTGATTGGGGTAGTGAGAATTGGGTTTTAGGCCAGGTCTAGAGTAACTTAGGGCTAGGGTTAGGTATAGTGTTGGGTCCTGGATTGAAGTTTATTAGTTCTTTATTTGATTATTGTAGGAAATGGACGATGTGCATTTTGTTGCAGAAGCCGTTCTTGTAGACCATTGATATATTGATTGAGAGTGGGATATTAGTACTATTAAATGATATGCCATGAATTGTAAAAATATAATTCTTACCATCCTGATTCGGATCCAACTTGAGACGGAAGTACCTATGTTGAAAGAAATAGCATGATAGTAAAGATTGATGATTCGACTCAAGTTTCGTACGCATTTGACACAGTTTTTTTTAAAGAAGACCTAATTGTAATATGCATGCTTCAATAATCTGTTTCTTATTACATACATATCCCTTGTAAATTTGATGATTTTTGTTTTTTCGTAACTCAAGATTGAAAGGCGGCCTGGTTGATTTAGGGCCATTGTTGAATTCTTTTAGATATAAGCTGTAAGATGTCACATTGTCAAGAAACATAAATTGGGACAAATCAACTTTTCATATACTTAAACAATTCAAAAACTTTGTAAGGGTATGACATATTTAGCTGTTAACTGTGTAAAAAGTGATTATCTGTATTAAAGATCAATGTTGTGCCAGCTATTTCTTTAATCCTGTACCTGTCTTTCATCGTCATAACAAAACCAACAAAAAGCATCATGTGCGACCGTACTTAGTCTACTGAAATGACGATGCTGGTAAAACATGAATTGAAAAGAACACCTGGGTAGTATTTCACAAACTGTTATGAGTACAAGTTTGCCGACATATTATCAAGTGTGCTGATTGAACTTTCTTGGAAATATGATTAATGATATATTCTTCATTAGTTAGTTCTATGTTGTCTATCTCTCATTTCTTTGATATTGTCTCTAGATACATTGTATAAATAAAGGAAAGATTTTAAAAAAAAATGATTCTTACATTTCTCTGATATCATCGTCATTGAGGTAGATATCATAGCCATCCTCGATGGTTCTCCTCATCTGAATTTAAAAGAAAAGGAAATCCATTGAATCTTATCGTGAAAAAAAGGGTTATGCTTTTTTCAAGATTTTAGCAAACACAAAAAAGTCCTTGCTTTTCACATGCCGTCACTTCTTTAACACCATGTCTTATATCAAAATTGGCAATTATCTCCAATTTTTTCTTTAGAGTAACATATAACAATTCTTGTTTATTTAAGTTACTTCCCAATAAATAGCAACATTAACAGTATTGCTAATCATAGCCCCTGCCCCGAAAAAAATACTAAGATATTTCTAGCTAATGTGCATAAACATACATACATGTACACACGCATATATGTCATATACACACACATATTTATTGTACACATACCGTATACATATGATATATAACTAAAGAATCATTTTCTTATGTAGATAAAATTATTCCACCCAGAATATGAAATATTGATTATGCAATCATAATCAATTATTTTCAACCATTAAAAAAAAAGCACTTAGCACCACAGAGACTTGTTAAAACAAGTAAAGGAGGACAAACTGAGTTAAAATTATCTTGAATGTGATTGATGATATTCACACTTGCACTTCATGCTTATGCAATATTGACTCCCATCATGCAAGAGTGTGAACTCCCGAGGGCGCCGTCACTTAAATGCTGCGTGGCAATCACAGCTCCCGCCAATGAATAATTCACGGCAGCTGCCTCCGTATACAGCGTTCTCTACAAGGCGCTTTACAACATCAACTGCTACGGCGAAATGAGCTTGGTCAAAACGTGCCTCAGCTATAAAGCCACTTAGTGTGGTACGCTAATGGTTGTTCCGTCAATGCCATTACTTATTGATAACCGTTCCTGCGGGGCACCGTCACGTATACCAAGGCCTTGCTCATCGAGAGCAAGTCAAGATTGGAGTAACTCTCTTCAATTTGAAATACCGGTAGTGCCACTGAGGTAGCTAGAAGTCATGCAGTATTTCAAATTGTAACAATTTTGAAAATATGCACTTTAGTGTACATTCGTCCGATGGGTAGATATAAGCATGTAATATTTTGACATTTTAATAAGGCATTTTGTTTCAAAAAGTAAAGCATATATATTAAAAAGTGGAAAAACCTGTTTCTGAGCTCGCAACTTCTGAACTGAAGGGGAAAATGTAATTCCTTTAAAAAAAAAATTGCCGTCATATTTATCCTACCATTAAACACTTATTTTTCAAACAACTTACAATACTATTTATCTAATGCCATGGTTTGCTATGATAAAGTTCTAACATTTAGTACATGATATTAAATTATTAATTAACACATTTGCATTTTCTGTTTCTTTATTGTTCTTTTGCCTTTGCCTTCAGAGATCAAGGTCGATCAGACCAAGGATGCTTATGTATGTATTGTGTTCCATTATGAAATAATCATTACTCTTGGAAACCTATACAGTGTGTCCCGAAAAAAACTATACACTTTTGAAATGGCTGCCGAATAACAAATATATGATTCTAGGGAAAAATTTATATATGTATGGAAAGCTCATATACTCAACTTTCATATGACACCAAAAGTTGTGAAAATAATTCATGCTCGGGTGAGCACTGCTCACTTTTGTAAAGGGTATGAAAATTAGGTTGCGCAGGAATTAGCCTTCCAATTTGTGAGAGGTAAATCCTTTGGAGCTTACGGAATTGAGGATGATATGACCAATTTATGTTTGGTTTATGGGATTAACATTTTATGCATGAGTGAACAGGAATTGTATTTTTTTTATTGTAGCACTGTAACTTCCCTGGTAGACTAAGTGGTGTGTTCATGGGAGTCAGGATGGGGTGATGGTACATGTTGTAATTTCCATGTTACAAAGTGTTATTCTCTTACATCTGTGACTTTGAATAAAAACCTTCACCCCACATTTCAATTATTGTAAGATTAGTTGAACATCTCATTGATTTACTCAATACCCAGGTAGGGATAATGTAAATTGAATATTCAAATACGGTTTGTTGAAAAAAGGAATGTCCAAGATGTCGGCTACTTATTCTTCAGGTAAATGGTAACTGAAATGTGGGGTGAAGGTTTTTATTCAAAGTCACAAATGTAAAAAAATAACAGTTTGTAACATGGAAATTACAACATGTACCATCACCCCGTCTTGACTCTCATGAACACACCACTGAGTCTACCAGGGAAAGTTACAATGCTACAATAAAAAATGAAATTCCTGTTCCGTGCATAAAAGTTTGGTTTAATAAACCATGAAATTCACTCAGCAAATCATGAATGTATCATATCACCCTCAATGTTGTAAGCTCCAAAGGATTTACCTCTCACAAATTGGAAGGCTAATTCCTGCGCAACCTAATTGTCATACCCTTTACAAAAGTGAGCAGTGCTCACCCAAGCATGAATTATTTTCAGACTTTTTGGTGTCATATGAAAGTTGAGTTTATAAGCTTTCCATACATATAAAAAAATATCACCTAGAATCATACCTTCATATGAACCAATTTGACCCACATTCGGCCAAAAGATCAATGAGGCATTTTGTGTACCTCCCACACAGACGACGAACGTCCGAGTGCACTAGAGCGTAACATTAAGGTACCGGACTCGTCAATTTTTATGAAATAGGGGTTTATCGTAGAAAACTGGTGAGAATGTGAATGTCAACACCGCTGTGCGAGCGTGACTTTTCAACTCTCTCTTTCTCTCTCTCTGTCTCTCTCTCTTCCCTCTTCTTCTCCCGAAAAAAAGAAAACAAATCAGGAAATTATATATGTTAGTCTAGTAGATGCAGATGCACATCACAATGCATAAGTCCATTGTCATCCCTCCGTCTAAGATGGGCGGGATCACCCTGCAATATGAATACGCGATTCCTTCACTAGCAGATCGACCATGAATATTTAGATCTGCTCATAAAGCGAGTTCAGAATGCCACTAATTTGCTAAATTTCAGGAAAACTAAAGAATTCAGTGTCTCGTGAGAGATATAATCTAATCCCTACACACCTTTATTGTAAAAGATCGTCCATAATATCTAAATTCCCTTCAGTAAATTGCTGAAATCAACATAAAATGTGTCTTTTCCATCGCCGCGGAGCTGAGCCAAATTTGGTGGTCGAAATACGCACGGCTGCGAGCACGGTGTGTAAGCCTCATTGTCCGCTGTGTAAAAACTTTGCTTACGAACAATGCATAAATTACGGAGGTTGATGCGTCAATTTAAGAAAAGCTTCTTTTGATTGGATTGAAATTGGCCCTAATTTCTCGACAACCAATAAAATTATGTGTTACATCAGACGGCAGGGGATTATATACCCTATGTTTTTGCGTCCGAGATGGCCCAATAACAAGTAGTAGTTACGAGCATTAGCTCCTTGAAGTACACAACCCCAGTGAAAAAGGCGAATTTTCCTGTGACCTCCATAGAGAAATCACAAAATGAATGATTGTTGTCCATTTTTGAAGACGAAAAGGCCCTATTTTCCAGTATACAAATCAGTTCGAAATTGGTATCAGTGGAAAGAACAGTTTTTGATTATGTGATTTCCACCCGAGATGATCAAAGTTTGTTTTCCTTATAGGAGCATTTCTTTGCACACTTAGCGCATTTTCAAAGACGATTTCACATGTTGTAGACCGCGGAGCGAGACCGCGTGAGCAGATGCCCGAAATTAGTTCATATGTGTTATTCGGCAGCCATGTTTTTTTCGGGACACACTGTATAGCATCTTTAAAATCTTTTCAAAACTGGGAACCTTTATCGCAATCTATGATGTTTACACTCCTATATCATTTTGCAAGGCAGCTCTGACTACCATTCTCTTTATATAACAATATTCCATCTTTCAACTCAAAAATTAAATTCCACTAATCAATTCAAGAAGTTTTTGAAAACGTATATCTCTTCCTGAAATAGTTAAAACCCTCTTCACTCGATCCTTGCAAACTTTGTACCAATGTAAAGTTCAGTTCAGTCTGATGTCAATCTATTTTAAAACATTGTAATATAAGATTACTATGGAAAGCCAACTATTTTGTTATGGAGTGTAATTTCCCATTTTCTTCTTGTGACAAAATGTATATTGTAACTTGTAGTTCAATACTGTTTCAGAAATTGCACAATTACATGAATTTTTAAATCTTATTTTTTAACATAGGAAAAATCAATTTTCTTTGACTCTTATGATCCCTCAGCTCTGGCACAAAAATTGTAAAAATACTGACCTCTTCAAGACTCAGTCTTTGGTCCCCGTTGGTATCCAGGAGACGGAGCGTGTTGTCCGCAGTGATTTGATGGGTGGAACTTACTTCAAGACCCTGCTCCTGGCCAAGCCGTATGATGTGCTGGCATTCTTCAGTAGAAAAGAAGTCTGGAATCTCTGTTTGAATCGACACCAGAAACAGGCCGGGCATATAATTATGTTTGTAAACCTGATTTGAACAAAATAACATGGAACAGGCGATACCTCTGTAGCATGTAATATATACCTCAAAATAAAGGCAACTATTATTCCTTTTTGTGGAGTTAGGACTACAAATAAGGAAGTTCTGCTACATGTGTAAGGACCGGACCTGGACTGTAGACATGTTTTTTTCTTCTGGGGGAGTGTGGATGATAATGAGTGGGAGGGAAGGAGGGAAAGAGAAAAAGAGAGAGAGAGAGAGAGAGGGGGAGAGAGAGGGGAGAGAGAGGGGAGAGAGAGGGGAGAGATAGAGATGAGAGAGATAGGAGAGAGAGAAAGGGGAGAGGTAGAAGAGAGAGAGAGAGATAGAGAGAGGGGGGGGGGGGACAGAGAATTGTAATTTCAGATGGTCATTTGCCCTCAGTCTGGAGTTAATTTTGAGACTACATGCATGTACAATACAATGTTAATTGGGGGCAAATTCGAGAAATTTCTGCTTGACTAAGATTTTAGAGAGTAGAGACATATAATCATGTGCACGTCTCTGAAAAATAGTTATACATGTACTTTTTAAAAACTTTTGTTTTTTATGCGTGTCGTAGATATCTGGGTGCCCCCCCCCCCTTATTCATCACAAAGTCCTTACCAAAGATTAAGGGTTTCATGTTGACTGTGTGTAGAGAATGAGATCGACCTGGTGTGAGACTAATTTCCTGGATGTGCCCCACCTAGAGAGAAAGAAAGTAGATATCAACCTCATTTATCAACATATCTTATCAACATATACAATTGGGAGGGGGGGGGGGTGACAAAATCATGATTATAATGATAATAATGAATTAATGATGATGATAATAATGATGTTGCTGCTACTATCTACTATACTACTACTATTATAATTATTGTTATAATAATAACAAAGCTACTACAATATACTAATAAAGATATAAAATATATAATAATACATGAATACAATTTCTGTATATAGCTCATATTAATCAGTTTACTACAAGTGAAGTGACAATTACATCCCTGGCATCACATCATTATCAGTACCACAATAAAAAATACAACTGGTTAGCTTGGCCTATATATTGCAAAAGAAAAGAGACAAGTTTTCAAAAACTCCATATTAAACTAAAGCAAGGTCATGATACAAATATATTCTACGTTACTTGTCCTAAAAATCTAACGTTTGATGTAAATCTTTATAACAAAACCTCAAAGTTTGACCTCTAACTAGTGCTGTAGCCGAACCGCCGAACCGAACGGAAGTTCGCCGAACATGGCACTTCCGAACCGAACCGAACCGAACCGAACACAAAGGCCTGGTTCGGATGTTCGGCAAAAAAAAAAAAAAAAAAGTTTTTGCAAGCTAATAAACTTGTCATTTTGTACCTAATTTTTATGTCATGATTGCTCATTTTATATTTACTTTTTTCCCATTTTCCGCCTTTGTGATTTATGCCTATCCAGTGGTGGGCGCGACTTCACTGGCGCCATTTAAATCCCAAATCCTGACCACGCTACGTCGCGATCGCAAGCCATGAACAAGAATACATGTGCGTGATCAAAACAAGTTCAGCTCAAACCCATTCAACAACAAAAAAAATAAAAATTAATTGTAACAATATCGAACAAATTTTATAATATAATTAATGAAATAAATATATATTATAGTATGGTATTTATTTATTTAGGAAAAATAGGAATTTTATATTTTTCCTGTTGAAAATAAAAACTTATAAAAAACAGTTACTGACGAGCCTGATCGAGTCTCTATTCAAGATGGCAGCTTTCTTGACTCTAACATTAGACAACAACCGTCTCGGAAAATCTTTAAAAAATATCATTTATTGACAAATTGAAAACATGAATCTTTTAAAATTGAAAATAAAACATGATTCAAGACGAAATACGAATGTAAGTAGTATTTTTCTTCACAAATAATTACGTTTAGAGCAGTTTTTTAATGTGAAATTCGTGCTGGTCGGAGCAGTGTGCAGAAGTCCTCCGTGCTGGTCGGGCCCGGCAGGCCGGCCGGCCCGCCCAGTGCCGACCGCCGTGGCTAGTATAATATGCTATTATATTACCGAACCCCGAACCGAACCAAGTTCGGGTGAAAAATTGCCGAACTCTGCCGAACCGAACCGAACATGAACATAGCGTCTGACTTACAGCACTACCTCTAACGCACTGTCAAAATCACCAAAACTTCTTTCTGCCACACACCATCAAGCAGTGGAATGGATTGTCTTTAATATGACCAAGGTAACTTCTTGATATGACGTCACTGAAGCCAATCCATGCACATCTTTGTGTCAAGGGTTTCGAGACCAGAGTATAGCCCAACCGGAACAATTGCAGAATACCCTACCACGGTTTTACAGAATTAGAACCAACAGTCTGGCAAATAATAGAAGTATAGAACTAGAGCTGCCAACTACCAACGACCATCGACCAATAGTCTGACAAATATATTAGAAATTGAAACCAACGACCATCGACCAAATACTATTGAATGGAAGAGTCCAACAACCATCGACCAACAGTCTGACAAATATTAGAAAAAGAGACCAACGACCATCGACCAAATAGTGAGGCATATTTGTTTAAAAGAGCCAACGACCAACGACCATCGACCAAGGATTCACAAATATTAAAAAAGAAGCCAACGACCAACGACCAAAGACTCACTATTAAAAAAGAAGCCAACGACCCATGACCATCGACCAAGGACTCACAAATATTAAAAAAGAGGCCAACGACCAACGACCATCGACCACCCACCAATACTAGTCTAGTCTAAGCACAAAACTAATTTTTTCTTTTGTATTTTTAGCACGAGACATTCCACTATTATAAGCACAAAACTATTATTTTTCTTTTGTATTTTTAGAACGAGACATCACTTGTTGATTAAAAAAGCACAAAACTATTATTTTTCTTTTGTTATTTTAGAACGAGACATTACTTGTTGATTAAAATATCTAATAGGGTCTTTGAAAACAGACTAGCAGTGTAAGAGAGGGCACAAGGTACAAACAAATAAGTGTGTGGGACTAGTATGAACGGGCTGGACATTTTGTGTTACTGGAATGTGCTTAGAATTCAAGTAATTCATCTATTAAATGACTATAACAGACAATAAACAAGACAAAGGTAAGGACAAGAATCAGTGCATCAATATAACAGACATTTTGCATGAAATACCATCAGGAAAGCCATCTAAATTTGTCACAAATTAGCGACAAACACACCAAATTCAGCGCTGCAATGACGCACAAAACGGCGTAGAATTCAACTTTTCATCCACCAAATGAATTCAGACACTTGCATTATACAATCTTCAATACCTGTATCACCGTTATCGCAAATAATAAACTCACAATCTATATCTACGGCTAATATATGAAGACTAACAATATGGTAGGGTATTCTGCAATTAAGCCGCCCAACCAGCAACATATTCATTTATACATGTAATTATTTAGTTTTTGTTTATTTCTGTTATTAATTACCCTCAACATACAAGACAAGTCAATAAATTTAACAACAACAAATTTCTGCAATGTGCAATGCCGATCCTCCTTTAAACCAAATAATCAGCTTGTTGATTGCGGTCGCTTACAAGGAAGAGGAAACAATTAAGGAGGGCATTGTCAATTCCATGACTGGATATTCAATTGAGGCTTTAGCCAGCGGCCTGCATGCCTGAACACTCGGCGTGTATTAATTACCTGCACACCGTCTAGCCGCGTCAACTTCACCGGGACTTCCTCCTTCTCTCTTTCCAACGTAGTATCCGACTCCTCGGAAATTCCATTTTCCCCGTCCGATTCTGGGCAATCGCCATCCTTATTGTCCTGATTAGATCCATAGAAATGTTCAGCGTGTTCTTTTAAATCAACTTTCTCATCGTCTGCCGCTGCAAGGTGAATTTTGAGGAGTAAAGCTGTAATTAGAAGCACTGAGCAGACGACAGTACTTGCACGACCTGCGCTCCCCATGGCTAAGCTACAGCTGCTATGGGCTATTACAGGTCAGTGATTACAGTACATACAGCGCGCGTTTTCTTGCTTCTGTCGGTCACCACATGCACACTGCATACGAATGTAAACAGTTCACATCCAAAATTGTTTGGGGGCGTCGCCCTAAAACGCGGGTAGGACGTGAGAGGGCAATTATTACTAGTAGTTCAGTGTTTTTCAATCGGGATGCAAGCAGCGGCACCCTGTGGTACGGTAAAACATATATCTAGGGATGCCGCGAGAGAGATTTTAATAGCTATATTCAAACTTTATTTTGAAACAACGCCTTTTACGTGAATACAAAATAATCGAAAGCGCTTCGTATTTTCCACGAAGAAATAACACTGTCTTTCTTCCTCACTCGCTTCTTTATCTCGCAACATTAAGAAAAAAAATTGCTTCAGGCAACGAAATGCTGAATACTCCATATTTGGGCAACGAGGTGCCCGAATAATTCTATAACTATTGGACAACTTGCTCACAACATTTAGAAACAGGATACTTCTGTGCAACGAGATGCCGGAATATCCTTATCAATATTTGTGCGTAGAGATGATTTTTTTTTTTAATAAATCGTATTCATGTATTCCACTATAGGCCTATCGAGTATGTTTTGATTACAAAATAACATTTTACCATTTGCTTGCTCACTTTAGAAACGATAAATTGTTGGGGAAAATGTACGTGAGTAATATGCAGTGACCCCCCCCCCCCCCCTCCCCCTTCTACGAGTAGCACATTCCGCCCAAGAATGTCATTGAGTGCGAAAAACAACAATAACAAGAACAACAACAATAGCAACTATTGATAATGATTAAATGTTTCGACCAGGGACTGAATTGTAAAGGATTATGAATGCAAACGTAATTTTCCTAAAACCGAAACATTTGTGAAGTTTAGATTTGCGGCATAAAACTTCTGTCTAACTTACTAATGAAGAAATTGTATTTGTTTTATTTATTTTATTTTTGGAAGTTCATTTACGATGTAAAAATAACTTTGTAACAGAGCAAGGAGCATGTTAATGCACAGGCGCGGATCCAGGATTTCTTAGGGGGGGGGGGGCCAAATTTCAAATTATTCAAGCCAAATATTGGTACGTAATGGTGACCAGCAGTGGCGTAATGATTAAACAAAAAAATGGGGGAGGGGCAGAGAAAAAAAATTCGTATCACCCCACTCTTACATGCAGGCCCCGCTGAAAGTTTTTCAAAGTGGGTTGGGGGAGGCTTAAGTATTTACTATCATATAGAGCGTAGTATAAATTGGCGTGGGGTCTAGGGCGCAAAGCCCCGGAGGGATCAAAGGGCGCAGCCACCTAAAGCTCAGGGGGTATGGACATTTAAATACAATTAGATGAGCATAATTATTTTGATACCTTATTACTGGCAGGTCACCAATTGGCGTGGGGGTACAGGGGGCTGAGCCCCTAGAAACTCAGGGGTTTAAGGCATGAATAACCGTCAAATGAGCACGCAGGGGACCGCCTTAGGGCCCTAGGTGGAATCCAGGGGGCAGCGCCCCCGGAAGCTCAGGGTTTTTAGGTATTTAATCACGGTCAGATGAGCATTACTTTGTGACGCTGAAAGGTCACTATTCTTTCTTTCTTTCTCTCTCTTTCAATTTCTATTTAATATACTTTTTTTAAGTGGGGGGGGGGGGGGATCGAGGCCCCCGAGCCTCGTCGTTTCGCGGGCCCTGACATGTAGGCCTCTAAATAAGCATATTTCTTTCCTGACTGTAAATTTAGGAATTTGTCATTTTCCAACAAACGCGTAACAAAGTATAATTTACTAAAAAGTGAAGGAAAATCTCGGAAACTTACGTCATTTCAGCAACATTTGTAAATCACCGGTATCAAATTTTATGGGGAGGGGGGGGGGGGAGGGATGCCTCCCCAAGCCCCCCCCCCCCCCCCCCCCAGATCTACACCTTGTTGGCGGGAAAATCGCAACTGATCTTCTTTACCTTTCTTCTTTTCTTTTTTGTTCTTTCCCTTTTTCTCCTCTTTCCCTTCCCCTTCCCTACCTTCACTCTCTTTTAGGTTTGCTGGGGGGGGGGATGCAAGAGCCTTTCGCCCCCCCCCCTCGATCCACACGTTGTTGGCGGGAAAATTGCAACTGATATCCCCCTTCTTTTCTGTTCTTCTTCCTCTTTGTTCCCTTCCCTTTATCTCCTCTTTTCCTATTTCCCCTTTCCTTCCTTCTCTCCTATTTTGTTGATGGGGGGGGGGAGGCAAGGCCCTTTCGCCCCCCCCCATCTCCTTCTTCCCCCTTCTTTTCTTCTTCCTCTTCTTTCTTTCCCTTTCTCTCCTCTTTCCCTTTTCCTTTCCCTTCTTTTTCTTCTCTCTCTCCCTTTTTTTGCGGGGGGGGGGGCAAGGTCCGCTCGGTTTCAAGAAAAAACACTCAACCGATCTAGCTTTAGTACAATCATATGATAAATAACAAATGCTATTGCGAATACAGAACATGTAGGTGTATTCATGGATATATGAGAAGCGTTCGATATACGCTTGAGAACCAAATTCTGCTTTCAAAAATTCACTTTAATATGGAACTTGCAGAGTAGTATGTAATAGTGTTTCTTCAAATAAGACACTTATAATTATTTGTTATATCATGCTGTTATCTTCGCTATATTTGTTATTTATTTGTTCTACTGTACTAACCCTCTACATGCAATGTTATCTTAAATTGTACATCTAGCATTGAATTCACTACCTCAGCACTATTTTCTCTCATCTTAAACATTTTACCAAGTCCCTTTAAAGGTCGGGTGACATCCAAACATAAGTTGATTCTTGTTGATGTGCAGGGCTGCAAAAAACTCATATTTTGTTATTCAAACATCTAAATATATCTCATAGATTTTTTAATATTTGTTTAGAATAATTTTTCAGACCTGCTAAGCTCCACCCTAAAAAAAATTCCAGATATCATTCACCTAATGACATCATCTGTCAATCATTAGTGAGCTAACAAGAGACAGTGGTATGTAGCTGCACCAGAGCTGACCACCTGTTACAATAGACCATACGATACCAACATAGGAGTTGCTATGTCAGACATGCTGTAGCATCACCAGGAAAGGAAAGATAATAATTTTTATGGAGGTATTATAATTATGAAAGAATGTAATTCTTAAAGTTGCGATCATGTGCTGAGCTGGAAGAAGTTACATACCTTTTGCAAACATTTTTTATTGAACATATTGTTCAATAACACACTGGTGGATAAAACTGCCTCAAATTGCAATAAATATGACCTCAGAACACATTGTTTGATTATTTTTTATTCAAACTTGTAATCATTGTCATCGTCATCAATCTGGCATCTACCTGCTTTATTTACTTTCTTGTCTGTGTATTAAATACAGCTATATTTCGTATCGTTTGATAGATTGAGTAGATACACAGCCTGTCGGTCTTTATTACCGACAAGTCACCGCATTCATGTAAAATGAACGAATCAATCAAAGTCAATTAATTTATCATCGCTCTATAATGAATTATTTCACGTTTTAACATACCTGCATTCGTATCCATCACGAATGAATATTTAGCAGGTATCTTAAATGTTCGTTTTGATTATTTCCTCTCCACTTCTTTTCCCTGTTTGATACTAATAAAATGTTCAAATTCCTTAATCAAAGCAAAAGATTATATTCATATTTTTTTTATGCAATAGAGAGAGGGAATGAGAGAATATGATAAAGTCTAATTCCACTCCAAAAATAATTTGCTTTTAATAGATGCCGAAAAACAAGAAACAGAGCAAACAAAAATTTGAGTAAAACCGGATAATTAATAGGGAAGTTCTGATTTTTTTGTTGAGGTATGAAAAACTATGGAACTTAAAAAATCACTACACAGATTGCCAATTTGGTTTTCAGTTTGTGACGTCATTGCCTCACTATTTATCAATTGCTTTATATAAATATTTGTCCGATTAATTTCTTTGTTTATCCCCCCAAACTTGATTTACCCATGCTTTTGCCCAGGTCGTATGATTTGTATCATATTGCGTGCATATACATTTCACGAATCTTTCATGAACTTTGAAGAATTTATACTATTTTCTGAATATTGTATATTCATAATCATTGATTTTTATATAAACAGTTTATCAAAATTCACATTTTTCATGATTTAACTTTTTTTAAATTACTCTATATTAGTGCATCCACACAAAAACATATTACTATCAAGTATAACTTAGATGCTGGTGTGAGGATATATATATTTTTTTTTTTAGGGGGAAAAATTGGAAATTTATGTAATCAATATAAAGAAAACAATTAGTGGAAAGTGAGGCAATGACGTCATAGACTCATGATTGAGTTGCCAATTTGTCTTGTGATTTTAAAAGTTTTTTATGTCATTAAAAATTCATAACTTTCTTATCATTTTTTATCCGATTTTGCTCGAACTTTTTTAAATTGGTTTGTCTGATTTTTCTGCTTCCATTGAAAGTAAATTATTTTTGGAGTGGACTTGTTAACAATTAACTGAGAATTATCGTGTACAGCTATGAATTGCATTCTTGTCAATTTGATTCAATTCGCTGACAATATTCAGAATCTGAATATAATACATCCACATAATACACCAACGCTGTTAACCGCATCCATCGCTCCAACCATAGCTCATATGCCAATACGAATATGAAAAGTTTCCAAATAATATTTGAATAAAAGTCAAATATACCATGCACTGAGAATTAAGAGGCTTCAGTCGAAATCAAAATTTCTCTGTGACTGGCTTAGCATTAGTTTCTGAGGAACTAGTCACTGAAGATCCATACATTTACAGGTGCCGAGAAAAGAATGTATGGTACACACTACATGTGATTTATATCCTTCATCAAGAAATGAAAAACAAAAAATGTTAACTATGGAGGAAAACATTTTTTTTGTTTTTTTTTTTAAAGGGGAGAGGGGGTCATCTAAAATCACACACATAAACAAATTAAAGGGGGGGTCAACCCCCCCCCCCCCCCCCTGCGTACGCGCCTGTCAACAGGACGTAATAAGAATAAGATAGACAAATGGACGGGTATAAATTTAGTTTACTCAAGGATGTGTCTTGTATGGCCAGACAGGTTAATTATCTACACAGAAGTTTTTTCAACACCAAATCGAACATTAATTTTGCATGCAATTTTTATAAAACTTTTAATTTGAATTTTTTTTTTTATATTTGTGTGTTAATTTGAAAATTTTGAAAGGTTTCTGCTATTGTCATCCATGCAGTGAATGAACCGATGTTTAATTTTTTGGATATCTATCCTAAAACTCAATGGCACACGCGGTGTACTGTTGGCACAGTCAGTAGAGCGTCCGCCTCACAACCGGGAGGTCGTGGGTTCGATCCCCGGCCGCGTCACACCAAAAAGACGTTAAAAGACGGGAGTTGCTGCTACCTTGTGTTTGGCGTTCAACAATAAGGGAAAGAGCAACGTCGATCTAGCGCTGCTCAGTGGCTGCCGGGCTCAAGATCAATAGGGCAAAAAGAATTTCTATTTTCGGTTTAACTTTAATAAAATTTGGATGGGCTTTAAAAGATTATTATTATATAATCAAAATAGTTTTTTTGTTTGTGCTTTTTAAACCCGACACTGGGTTAAGGTACTTTGTGCCATTTGCAGTCCAAAATGAAAAAGTTACATTCCAACAGCGTTTAAAAGATAATACTTGTGTAGAATTTCCCTCAAAACAAAAGGGCTTAAAAATGTGTTTTGTGGGAAAACATCGAATTCAGCGAGCGCTCGTTTAATTAAATCAAAACCTTGTAAGCATTTTAGGAAGTTAGAGGCAATCTAAACACTTGTGACCAGTTCATTTGTATGGAAGCAGTAAAATAACAAAAACAGAATGGCGAAAGTTTGAAATAAGAGCACATATATATATATACTTTTTTTGGTCCAGTTTTTGAGGAAATTTGTATGCGTCGACTCAGCCGGCCGTTGGAAAAGCGGAGGAAGGGGGTGGTCAAGGTAAGGTCGGGGGTGGGGGGGGGGGGGCACTTTTGTTTCTGTTTAGAAAAAGGTAAAATTTACTTTACTATCCTTTTTTTTTTAGCGTTTGGGGGTCTAAGGGGGGGGGGGGAGCGGGCCGGTAGAATCGGCCCGTGGATCTGCGCCTGCAGCCCCCCCACACCTAAGAGGCAAATCTGGCTTTTTATAAATGATGTCTAATGAACTGATGAAACCCCTTACAAAAAGAGTCGCATCGAAGTGAACAGATGTCACTCTCACGATAGAACATAACTACCTCCTTGAGGGGGGGGGGGGGGGCGCAATCACTGAAAATACGCTACTGAAGAGAGATAGAAAAAATTGGAAAATGAATACCAATCATAACTATATTATGCGTTATAAAATAAATGCGCCCGCGGCTGATGGGGTATATTCAGGGACGCCTTCAAAGGAAATCTCAAAGCGAATTTATACAATTTTTTAGACATTGGTATATACCCCTATACATTGTCATTATATTATCAGGGATCATTTCAATATTTATTTCTTTTTATATAAGATATTGCGTAAGCATCACACTTCGCAGTTGGGTGTGATGGTCTGAAAATTCATTTGCGAGCGTGGAAAATTATTAAAGATTTGTGAGGTCGCTGTCGGGGGGGGGGGCTTTTGTTTTTGTTTAGAAAAAGGTAAAATTTACGTTACTATCCTATTTTTTTGAAAACCGTCTTGGGGGTCTTGGGGGTCTAGGGGGGGCCCAGGCCGGTAGAATCGGCCCGTGGATCCGCGCCTGTTAATGCAAACCATTGTCACGATCTGTGTAGCATTTTTGTTTGAAAATATCTTTTTTGTTTGTTTCAGATGCAAGATATAAGGTTAGAAGGGAAGACATGTCACACACCCATAGATGGCGCTATTACATGTATATAGTATTGCAAGTTGAGATATAGGGTATTATTTTTTTTTAAAAGTATATCTTAAAGCTTGCCTTCATTTGTTTGTTGTTCGCTGCCAAATATTTTCTGTTTTTTGTTGTATAGGCATATAACTATCATTGTTGAATATTATATTTGTACTATTCAACTGTATTTATTCCATGCCCTAGAAAGGGCCGTTAAAGAATGAAAATCATTGTCATTGTCATTGTCACCTCAAATTTTACGTTCGATACGCATCAGTATGGTGCAATCGTATGGCGAAACTCACAAGGAAATACAAATTATGAAGAAATGAGACACATATTACATACATACTTTAACCTACAATCGATATTTATATAGCGCAAAGTCCAATAAAATATTGCTCAATGCGCCTTACATGACAAAGTAATGCTAATGCCAAACAACAACGAAATGAGATAATTTATCTCATTTCGTCGTTGTTCGGCATTAGCATTACTTTAAAAGTAATTTTTAGAAATAAACATTCATTTCTTCTTTAAAGAGTCAATTGTAGTGGAAGTGCGGACAACAGAAAGGGGGCGTTCCATATGTTGGGGCCATAATGAAATAAACTACTATTCCCTGATTTCGAGTTGACACCTACGGTGTTTTCTTTAACATTACTTTTATTCATGGGAAACAAAGGGAAAATAAGTTGTATTTCAGGTTACTTGTTTCTTTAGAACAATAATTGTCTCCTTTTTTCCTTTTCTCGTTCTAAGTTTTCCAATCACTTTCATTCCCTTTTCTCTTGTTGTCGCGCTTTTTGTTTCTTTTGCCTTCCTTTGATCACTGTTTTAAAGATACTATGTCCCTTTTGTAGCCAAAATCAAATTCTGTAGAACTTTGCAAGAATTATGAATATGTCGTGTATATGTCCTCTCTGTGAAAATTAAACGTTAGCAGTGTCCTAATATTATGCAAGGAAACCCGTTTACTTGCTAGACTTCACTGTCAGACACTATTGAGTGACTGGCTGGCTTTTTTCCTCTTTGGTAAGTAATCATCATCATCATCGTAAGTAAGTAAGTAAGTAAGTAATAACATACGTAACATGAGCTGTTAAGGGTACATGAGCATTTGTCTACATCAATAACCCACTGCTTGTAATGACCAAAATTAAACTGGTCGAATCTTTGCGCAGCATAAAACGTACGACCATTCGGTACAATGGTCTGAAAATCAGACTATTACTTACTGGCTCCAGTGGCGTACGCAGGATTTTTTCAAGGGGGGGGGGGGGGTTAACATTTTGAAAATCGGGCCAAATATTTCGCAACGACTCAGCCAGCCGCTGAATAAGTGGTGAGGGGTAAGAGGACATTTTTTTATTTTTTGGGGTCCCGAAATTTGAAAATTTGACCGATCGACATTCCATTCCGTGGGGGTGGAGGGGTAAGGTCATCCATTTAGGTCATCCATTAGGATTTTTTTTTTTTTTAATATTTTTTTAAAATTAAAACAAATAAAATCAAAAATCAAAACTCAAAACTCAAAAAGGGGGGGGGGGTCCTCAAAAACATACACATTAAACAAACTGAAGGGGGATTTAACCCCCACCCCCCCCCCCCCCCTGCGTACGCGCCTGTCTGGCTCTATAGCTCTTAAGTCGATTCGACAACTAACAGTCGTTATTTTCTCACTTTCAAGCCCCCCCCCCCCCCTGTTTTTTTTTAGGGAAGTTCTAAATCAGTATTATCTTTCAAATGCCATTGGACTTTAACCTTTTCATTTTTTGGGCCTGCAAATGGGACATAGTACCTTTAAAGTTTCAAAGTTATAGGACCATAGTTTGAAACAACTTTCATCGTATTGACTGTGAGAACACGATGTTCACACTGCCACGGCGTGACGGAATTGTATATCGAGAAAATCACGAACTCGTTTTTATTTAATTTCATTCATTTATTGGTCCAATGCAATGTACATTCAAACATTGAACGCCACATTGGAGGCCTTATAAGCATTGAGAAATAAACAGTCGAAAGAACACATGATTAATTTAGCGCACGATAAGAAAAACCAATCAGCTACACTAGGCTAGTTCATAAACGGTGTCTGTAAAACAGATACAATAAAATATGAATACAACTACCTATCAAAACAATATATTTATATAAAAATAAAAGTATTTGATGTTGAATCAACGCATTAAAACAGCCCGCACCTCACTTTGAAACCCGTATACGCGTACAACCATAATATTGCACCAGGCGCGGATCCAGGATTTCTTAGGGGGGGGGGGGGGGGGGCCCAAATGTGAAATTATGCGAGCCAAATATTGGTACGTAATGGTGACCAGCAGTGGCGTAATGAGCAAAAACGTTTTTTTTTTCTGACATAAAAGTCGGTGGGGGAGGGGTAGGCTAAGGTATTTACGATCAGGTAGAGCGTAGCATGAATTGGAGTGGGGTCAAGGGGCGGTGCCCCGGAAGTTCAGGGGTTTTAGGCATTTAATTACGGTCAGATGAGCGTATTTTGATACGTTATTTTGTGACACTGGCAGGAAACTATTGGCGTGTGGTCCAGGGGACAGAGCCCCCAGAAGCTCAGGGGTTTTAGGCAATTTAATTACGGTCAGATGAGCATATTTTGATACTTTATTTGTGACACTGGCAGAAACTAATTCGTGCGTGGGGTTCCTGGGGGCGGAGCCCCCGGAAGCTCAGGGGTTTTAGGCGTTTAATTATGGTCAGATGAGCATATTTTGATACCTTGTTTGTGACACTGGCAGAAACTAATTCGTGCGTGGGGTTCCTGGGGGCGGAGCCCCCGGAAACTCAGGGGTTTTAGGCGTTTAATTATGGTCAGATGAGCATATTTTGATACCTTATTTGTGACACTGACATGATACTATTAAATTGGCGTAGGGTCCAGGAGGCAGATCCCCCAGAAGCTCAGGGATTTTAGGCATTTTATAACGATCAGATTAGCACCCAGGGGTCCGCCTTAGGGCCCTAAGTGGGGTCGAGGGGGTGGAGCCCCGGAAGCTAAGGGGTTTTAGGCATTTATTTACGGTCAGATAAAAATATTTTGATACCTTATTTGTGATACTGGCAAGACACTTTTTGGCGTGAGGTCTAGGGGGCGGAGCCTCAAAAAGCTCAGGGGCTTTAAGTATTTAAATTAATGTCAGATTAGTCTCCAGGAGTCCAGGGGGCAGAGCCACCGGAAGTTCAGGGGTTTTAGGCATGTAATTACGGTCAGATGAGCATATTTTAATACCTTATTTGTGACACTTGCAATTCACTAATTGGAGTGGGGTCCAGGGGGCGGATCCCCCGGAAGCTCAAGGGTTTTAGGCATTAAATTACGGTGAGATGATATCTAGGGGCCCGCCCTAGGGCCCTTAGTTAGGTCCAGGTGGCAGAACCCCCGGAAGCTCAGGGGTTTTACGGTCAGATGAGCATTTTTATGATACCTTATTTGTGACACTGGCAGGACAGTAATTGGCGTGGGGACCAGGGGGAGGAGCCCCAGAAGCTCAGGGGTTTTAGGCATTAAATTACGGTCAGAAGAGTATCCAGGGGCCCGCCTTAGGGCCCTAGGTGGAATTCAGGGGGCAGCGCCCCCGGAAGCTCAGGGGTTTTAGGCGTTTAATTACGGTCAGATGATTTTGTGTTGATACCTTATTTGTGACAATGGTAGAACAGTAATTAGCGTGGGGTCCAGGGGCGGAGCCCCAGAAGCTCAGGGCTTTTAGGCATCAAATTAGCGTCAAATGAGCATCCAGGGGCCGCCTTAGGGCCCTTGGTTGGGTCAAGGGAGTAGCCCCCGGAAGCCCAGGGGTTTTAGGCATTTAATTACGGTCAGATGAGCATTTTTTAATACCTTATTTGTGACACTGGCTGGCCCCCCCCCCCCCAACTCCGCGGGTCGAAGGGACTGCATTCGTGTTCCCAAGATCTCCGGTAAAGGGGTATTTTTCGCGCAACAAATTCCGGACCGAGAATTATAAAAAAGGGCGTTTATTTGACTTTTCACCCAGAGATTTCTTTACAAAGGGGGTGTTTTTTTTCTCCCTCGCTCTTTGGATTCCTGAGAAATTTGAAAAGGGGGTTATAAAATATCTTGAATATCATAGATAATACATCATACATTAAGCAGTGTTCCGGATTTAAGGGGGGTCTCCAAGGCAGGAAAAACCTGCCAAAGAGGGGTTCAGAAATGTTGGCAGCCCTGAGATAGGGGGTGCTTTCAAAGGGAGGGAACAAGCACGCGTACCCTAAATAACACCGAGTTGGGTGGGCCGACACTAATTGGCGGGGGTCCAGGGGGCGGAGCCCCAGAAGCTCAGGAGTTTAAAACATTAAATTACCGTCAAATGAGCATCCACGGGCCCGCTTTAGGGCCCTAAGTGGAATTCAGGGCCCCCCGAAGCTCAGGGGTTTTAGGCAATTAATCACGTCAGATGAGCATATTTTGATACTTCATTATTTTGTGACACTTATAAGTCACTATTCCTTCTTTCTTTCTCTCTTTCTTTCCATTTCTTTAATATACTTTTTCAAAAAATGTGGGGGGGGGGGGCTCGAGGCCCCCGAGCCCCGCCGTTCCGCGGGCCCTGACATGTAGGCCTCTAAATAAGCATATTTCTTGCCTGACTGCAAATTTAGGAATTTGTCATTTTCCAACAAATGCATACAAAAGTACAATACAATTTACTAAAAAGTAAGGAAAATCATTTCAGCAACATTTTTAAATCACCGGTATCGAATTTTATTCGGGGGGGGGGCGAATGCAAATGCCCCCCCCCCCTCCCCCACATCTACACCTTGTTGGCTGGACAAATCGCAATTGATATTCCCTACCTTTCTTTTTTCTCTTTTTTTCCCTTTCCCTTTCTCTCCTCTTTCCCTTTCCCTTCCCTTCCTTCTCTTCCTTCTCTCTCTCTTTTAGGTTTGCTGGGAGGGGGAGGCAAGGCCCCCCCCGATCCACACGTTGTTGGTGGGATTAATTGCAATCGATCTCCCCTTATTTTCTTCTTCCTCTTTTTTGTTCCTTTTTAGCTCCTCTTGCCCTTTCCCTTCCTTCTCTCTTTTTTTTTGGCGGGGGCGTGGGGGGGGGGGGGGGGTAGGGAGAGGTAAGGGACTTTTGCCCCCCCCCCCCCCCCCTCACCTCGATCGACAACGTGTTGGCGGGAAAATTGCAACTTATATCCCCCTTCTTTTCTTTTCTTCTTCCTCTTATTTCCTTCCCTTTATCTCCTTTTTTCTTTTTTCTTTTCCTTTCCTTCCTTCTCTCTTAATTTTTTTGATGGGGGGGGGGGGGGGGCAACAGCCTGGGAGGCACACCTCTTTTGGCCCCCCCTGTTCTTTTGCTTTTTCCTCTTCTTTCTTTTCTTCTTCCTCTTCTTTCTTTCCCTTTCTCTCCTCTTTCCCTTTCCCTTCTTTTCCTTTTCTCTCTCTCTCTCTCTCTTTTTTTGTGGGGGAGGGGGGGGGGGGGGCAAGGCCCGCTCGCCCCCGCTGGATCCGCGCCTGGAAACAGGAGAGGGACACGTTAACCATACAACTCGTGTCAGTGAGTTCAGTCATCCGCCTGGGTGGAATTACAACCCAAGATCTTTGATTTGACAGGCAGACGCTTCACCAACTGAGCCAACTCGTTTCCTCATTCTTATTCTCATTCCTGGTTCGTATGGTAAGAACTTGAATGAATCAGTCTATCAAAGATATTGGCCCGAATTCACAAAGGAGGTTTGTCGACAAACCTCCTTTTGTTCTTTACAAACCAGGTTTGTAAAAAAACGCGTATAAACGCGTCATATGACGTACGAAAACCAAGGTTTGGGCCATTGGGTTGTCGGGACACTTGACACAAGTAAAGCTGCCACGTTTTTCCGTTGGCATTTCATGGAACGAATTCGGGTCAGGCAATATGCATGTGCTTCTTTGGTCTTAAATCCATTTAAACGTTAAATTATTCTCGACCTTCAGTGCATCATTGAATGACGCAATGAATTTAAACTTTCACAGAGCCTTGTTTCGATCCATAGGATAAACTTTAATTATTTTGAACAGCCTACTAACTTCATGTCTCATGATATCTAAGTTCTCTTTGCTCACATGTCCGCTGCGCCATTTCACACGCGTAATGAGCATATTGGCCCGAATTCACAAAGGAGGTTTAATTTTAGCCCATGGTTTTATAAACCGTGGGTTCAATTTAACCTGCTGTTTAAACCACCCCTCTGAGCAGGCCAAAAATATGACGTCATATGACGCTGTCAAACCGTGGGACAAATCTAAACCTCCTTTGTGAATTGTAAAATGATAACCCATGGTCTAAACCATGGTCTAAAGGAGGCTTAATCCATGGGTTAGATTTAAACCTCCTTTGTGAATTCGGGTCAATGCGTTTATCTCGAAAAGCAAATGAAAACTCAAAGGTTACTAAACCCAAATGCAAGAAAGAACACATATGATGATAAGTATCAAAGAAATTGACAGTAGACTTTTATACAAAGGATAACACCCCAAATAAACTTTAACCATTTGGTATTACCCAATGATAAAGGATATACCTTATAAGGGAGGCTAATAAAGTCAAGATTGTATTCATCATTAAAGATAAAGGTGAGTTCTGGTCATGCGATTGCATTGGGAAAGAAAAGGTGTGGAATGGATCAGAAAAAGTTGATCATGTAGCATCTAAGTATTGGTGTGCACTGTAAGGTTCTGGAGTCATCAAAATCATAATAAATTTGGCCCAGTCTTGGTAAGTAAAAAGCACTGTACATAGAAAGATGTATATGGGACTACACAAATGGTCTCGGGGCTAGCTACCTGATTTTCTTATCTTTCTATGCTCATTACTCAGCCAATATACATTTTCTTCCAAAATTGTTTGGCACATGACATTTATTTGTAATCTTGAACATTCAGTGTAAGTTTCGTTTACCAGAACTCGAGTTTATCTTTAAGAAAGTATCATAAATTTTGCTGGAAATAAGCATTTCCTTGAGTTCGAGTTGATATTGATACCTTTCCTTTTCAACTACCTAATATTTCAGACTATACTAGGCAAATAATACGACTAAGCATTTAATAAAGTAAGGTATACAGTTTCACTTTCCAGCAGAAATAAGATGTTTTGATTGCATAGCAGGAAATGTGCTGCCTGGATTAAAATATTCTTGTTTTGCTCTCAAACCGAAACTGGAGCATTCAGCAAAGATGGTTTTGGCAGGGCGTATAACTAATGTGCCTTATTGAAGCTTTTCTCACAGAGGTATAGATTGATTCTTCTCCAAACCAAGTCAGCCGTTATTGCTAGATGCTCTGAGTCCGCAGAAGACCTTTTTGGGAATATTTTATTGATCTTTCTTACAGCTAAGGTAAATATAAAAGTGAAGTGAACTCTGAAAATATAAAATTGAAGATTGAATCTTATTTTCTTACAATTGTTTCTTACTTTGATGTATGTGAATGACAAAACGACGTGGAATTACACAAGGGTTATGGACTTTTAAATTTATCGTACAGTACCTCTACTTAAAATTATTATATCACCGCACAATGTTTGTGTAAATTTACACAGTCATTGTGCATTAACTCAATATGTATTTTTTTTAATTACGAATTTCTTTCTAGCCAATAAGCTATTTTTTTTCTTCAACGATTTCGAGTGAAGTACTTGGACTACTTTCACTGACTGATATATACCTATAAATCTGGATGGTGTAGGCCAACAACAAAATAATACGCGAAGTCTTTCAAATGGGCTGTTATTTCTTATTTAAACAAAACTTTCTCATTACTACATTTGCCCCCTCCCCTTTGTCGGAACTAAACATTTATCCCCCTCAATATCACAGTATACATCCATATTGTGATGTTTAACAGTGCATCGAACACGATCGCAAAGACTTTAGAAATCAATTTAAGAGCGATTTCAATACCCTGTTGTACACGTATAGTATCCCAGAGAAATCACGTACGGAGCAGGTATTACGACATTTGCCATTTTCGCACTTTTCAGTATGTTAAAGTAGATATTCATTGATTTTAAAAACTAACTTTATTTTCATTATTGCAAAGTTGAAACTTCGATTCGACAAGTTTATCACAATTCAATGCTTGAAAACATTCGAAGTATAATGATTATTATAAATTACAAAACGCTTAAATACAGCCCCGGCATAGCACCTGAAGAGCTCTCCGAACGCTGCTGAGATATGTGAGATCACAGTATAGACATGACTTGCACAAGCAGACGATGTCCCATGACATCTCACACATTTTCAGTGCCTGTGTTTTCATCTTCTCTCGAGTTCTTTCTCTTACTTCACTACCGTCAGGCTAAATGTTTTATCTATTGCCTCACTTTAAACCCCGCGCATGGTTTTATTTTGATGAAAAATGCGGCGATACAAAAATAAAGGAATCTGTCGCTTGTAAACAAAATAAGACGCCATTGTATATTCAGCTGCACACACCAGGGTATGTTCGGCGTTTCAAGAGGGAACAAATGCCGTCCTTAATATCATTCCGGGGGTTTTTCAATTTGAAAGTCTGGTTTCTTTGATTGTTATTAACCCCTATCCTGTGTATTTACAAGCAAAAGATTTTAGTTGTCAGAATCAGGTCATATCCCCTTCTGAATGGTTTGACATGCCATTACATTTATATACACTAAACTCATTATAATTTGAGAAATAATAGCCTTGCAATTATGTTCATTCTCTACGGGATGTCGTCTGCTTGGGCAGTGTTGGTCCATATAGTGACGTCATTAAAACATCGTTATTTTTCCAGCGAATCTCTCGTATATCCCAGCTGCTATGGAGGTGGTTGTATTTGTATTTTTATAAATCACCCGATATGTAGTTGACCTAAATTTGTACGATGGCCATCTGTTAGCTTACCAGTTTCTAGTAATACATTAGTTGAAATATTTGTGATCTTCTTTGAATTTCACCTTTAAAGGTACTGTATCCCATTTGCAGCCATCGTCAAATTATGTAGAACTTTATAGTAATTAATCACCCTCATGCGTGACCGTCCAGGCGCCATTTTGTCCGTTTCGGGCCGTAAACTCCGGTTGTCTCATTTTCGCTCGCTGAACCATTGCCAGCACAAACGTACGTAGCTAGTTCGACGGAACCACCAAACTAGAATGTTCCACTATGTTGCAGGGTGTATATGCCATTGGGTGAACCGGGTGTGTGGAAATGGTGTGTTGGGGAGGGGAAGTGAGAGTGTTCGTGTGTGTGTGTGGTAATTGTATGTGTGTCAACAATTAAAGACTAATGACAGATGGCTAATCATAAATCTACAATGACGAGTAAACTGTCTACATCACAGTCCACAGATAAATGTGACTTGAACGTATTATAGCAGACGGCAATCGGCGGATCAGACGACACTTGATAGTTATTTTGTATGCGAGATTGCTTTGCTAAATATAAAATACAAGAACATTTTCCATATCTTTTAACTATCATTGATATCAGATAATTAAACAAACATGTATGATCTGAGATTTTTCTATATTCATTGTAATTCATGAAATGTTTTTGTATCGTACGTAGATCTTGCTTTGTATTAAATACTGTGATAATTATTTTGTAATGTGAATTTTATGAGGAAGGAAATCTCCGGAACTGGTTGCATGCAGTGTGTGTGTGTGTGTGTGTGTGTTGTATTGTGTGTTTATGTGTGTGAAAGGGGGTGTGGTGTGGGTGGGCTAGAGGGGGGGGGGGTGTCATGAGTTTGTTGGGGTGAGAATGTGTGACAGGATGGTACTATGTAACTTTAAACCTTCCTCTACTGTTATTTTGATTTACACTGTTACATGCAAGAAAAAATGTACAATCATGCAGAATCTGAGATTGATTGATGTAACTCATGAAGTGTCTTGTATCAAAGATCTTGTTTTATATTGCCTATTTTGATAATTTCTTGTTATGTGAATTTCTTGTTATGTGAAATTATGAGGAAGGAAATAAAATATCATTTAAAACAAAACAAATATGCTACCTATATCTCTGCTATCACAGAAGCTACATGCTTCTTACAAATTGCTCTGGATAGTCTGAGAGAAGCTCTTTCGTTTGAACCGTAGAAACACGTGCGTCATTGCACGCACATCGTTGTGACACGATTGCATGTCTAGTTTTTATTTGTTATTATCTTCTATTTAATTTGTCAGACTCGGCAAGAATCTGTTATTATGGCATTCATACGACGAGCACCTCTTCTACGCTGTCTATCATTGGTCGTAGTATGTATTATAACACCGACGCTCATCCAAACCATACACCAAGATGCGCTGTTTACTCCTTCTATATGTTATTATGAGGCCGAGCAGAAGAAAGCTGATTGCCATTTTCGTGGGTTGGAATCCATCCCTCAGAATCTTCCACAAGATATTAAAGAACTGGACGTCAGGTTAAACAAAATCACTTTCATCTTGAGTTCTTCTTTCAAGAGATACCCTTTGATCCAGGTCTTGAATCTTGAATCAAACAACATGACAATGATAGAATCTGCATCTTTTCACCCTCTAAAGGAATTAAATCACTTAAGCCTATCGTTCAACCCTAATCTAATTGTTCTCCCAACTACAGACCTGTTCAGGTGGTCTATGAAACTGTCCATCCTGGAAATGTCTGGTTTGAATCTGCAACTGCTTCCAAACGACACTCTGAAATGGAGCCCGTCTGTAGAGTCTATAAACATTAGAAACAACAAACTGACTTTCGTTAACATGAGCCTTTGTGGCAGAGCAAAGAATGTTGAATTGGGTTTTAATAAAATCGAGCATCTCACGGCAGAATCTTTCATCTTTGGATGTCAAAGTGATATTGTGGATTTGGGAGGGAATCATATTAAATCAGTAGACCCAAATGTTATTGCATCGTTGCGTGTCCGATCACTGGTCCTTGGCCCATACCCTTCGACACTTGAGATAATAAAGGATACATTTAGCGGGATCTGTCTTTCTGAAATAGTGGAGCTCGCTATAACTTACTCCAATTTTAAAGTATTGCCACGAGCAGGCGCGGATCCAGGATTTCTTAGGGGAGGGGGCCCAACTTTCTTCATTTTTTTTTGCTCCCGAAAATTTGAAAATCGCGCCGGCCGAAAAGTCGCTCAGTGGGGGGGGGGGGGGGGGGGGGGGGGGGTAGTGAACATTTTTCCTCTCTCCATACGTGTTCTCAAACTTGACAAGACTCGTGGAACTTGATCTAGGGCGCAACGAAATCCAATTCCTCTCTCCATACGTGTTCTCTAACTTGACAAGACTCGTGGAACTTGATCTATCGTACAACAAAATCGTCACTATTTTCAAGGCATGCAGGAGCTAAAAGTTTTGAAATTGAACTCAAATGAAATAAAATATATAAACCCAAATACTGATGTATGGGTATTGGACTTAAATGAGTTGCACTTAAGTCGCAATTCTTTGACAACAATCTCAGAATTCGCATTTGTCGGTTTGCGAAATCTAACGCTGTTAGATCTGAGCTCCAACGAAGCCCTTATTGTTTTGGAAATCACGTCGTTTTCGAAATTGACGGGAATTCAAACCATCGCCTTGAACTATACCAGTATTTTTGAATTTCAACCGGTAGCACCGAACCTAACAACTCTTTTCCTGAATAACATGAACAATCTAAATGGCTTTACGCGACATGGAATAACCTTCACAGATTCACAAGGCCTTGTAGATTTGGAAATCCGTGAATCGGAGCTGATGACATTATTTATCTGGGATAAAACTCTGAATGTCTCTCTTTTTGACGGATTGTCAAATCTGATTACTTTGGATCTAAGCTACAATGATTTTAGCACACCAGATGAGTTCCCAGCTAGGGTCTTCGAACAACTCTCTGCTCTTCAGAGCCTTAATTTAGTGTCAAATTTCATGCTTTCATCATTTAGCTTTTATGGGATTGGAATCGCTTCGGGTGCTGAATTTACGTGGAAACGCAATTCAACAACTTAATTTTGATATATTCAAAATGTTAGATCAAGTGACAATTATCAATCTCAATGACAACCTTTTGGCATACCTCGATGAACAACTATTCTCGAACAATCCCAGACTGACTACTATTTTGCTATCAAACAATAAATTAACCCGTCTCGACCAAACGACATTTGAACCGATAGAATCTTCGCTTTTATCTTTCGATTTTTCATTGAACCCTATCGTTTGTAACTGCGATCTACGATGGTTCCGTAATTGGATGAGTGGACATATTGACGTCATTGACGAGAGCAGCACCATCTGTTCATCTGCCTCTTTAGGGCCTCTTCGCAGAAAACCTTTGCTTGATTTTGATCCCAGTAAACTTTGTGGACTCAACATTCCTCTTGTATGCTTGACTCCTTTCGCCGGCCTAATGTTGGTTGTCATCGTCGTAGTCCTTTATCACAACCGATGGCAATTTAGGAAAAAACTCTTTCTCTTGAAACTAATGGTAATTGGATATAAAGAGATGAGAGACGCCCGGGACCACAACGACTACGAATTTGACTTGAATATCATCTTCTACGACGACGACGAAGAATGGGTTCGTCAACGACTCCAACCGGCTTTGGAAGAACGGCTTCCGCAATTCCAGAGGAATGTCTGTGGTGATCAAGACCTCATCCTTGGTATGCACTATCTGGACGCCGTCGACTACGTGGTGAGCCATAGTTACAAAACCATCATTCTACTCAGCAGAGCCGCCGTACACGATCGCTGGTTCATGCTCAAACTCCGCACCGCTATGGACCATGTGAGCGACACCCAGACCGAATTCGTAGTCGTGGTCTTTCTCGAAGACATCCCTGACGATCGAGGAGATACCATTTTTGGCAAGGTTATATTTAAGTGACGGCAGACCCTACCTACATTGGACCAAGGACGTGAGAGGACACGATTTTTTTTGGAATAAACTGGTGAACAGTCTCACTATTAATCTCAAAACCAATGACTTAATCCCAAATGAGTAGTAACGGTCTGACTTATTTTCGGGATAGTGTGATCCATTCTTAACATTACTGTCCACATATCAACATTTAGTAAATCTGATTCATGTATTTAGCTAAGAGCCCTACTGGAGCTTAGATCAGACTAAATAGAAGTGGCAAACACATCTGATGTCAATTTATATTCAGAAATCCATAATATGTGGTCATGCATAAATTATGATACACCAAATGGCGAAATACCTTGGTTTTGCTTTTGTGCAGTATACCGGTTGATGGAAGAAATAGCAAAAAATTACTTTTCATGTTGCTCTAGACCAGGGATTCACAAAGTCCGGACCGCTGGACATGTCAATCCGAACCGCCGGGGACGCAGAATCAACTCTGCTCCTATCTTTTTGGTAAGTTTGACCAAGGAGTACAATGGTCAGTTGGTCACTGACTATAGGGTAAACAAAAATCACCGCGCTGCCAAAACGAAATTTTCCCCATAAATTATGTACTGTACACCATGCAAAATTGTCACTTCACGGATATGTGAATAGTTAATCTATAATCATTCAAACGCCACTCGAGACATAGAAATGAAATAAAGGTACGTGTAAAGACACGAATGTAATATCACAAACCTATATTTCTGGAAATAATTGATTAATTAAACTAAATTTGCCCATTGTTTCGGACCTTTTAGCTTTCATGGAATCACATCAAAGTCAAGGAAAATGTAATCGCCGATGGTCCCAAAACCTTAAAACCCCCGGGGTCGTTAACTTAGCGACAATTGTATATACCTTGTAAATATGCTGTAAATGTAGATTTTGTAATCGTTTCTTTTTATTTGTTTGCTCCTTTAAGCCTTTATATCTGCATCGATCTGCATCTGTCCTAGCCTTTAAACAAGGCCACTTGTCTGATAGACGCCGAGCGACTAAAACGAGACTAATCGCGAAAACCCAAGTGAACGCGAGAGCGAGGTTGACGTTCCGTCACTCGGTCGCGCGTTCACTCCGGGTATCTAGACTCATCTCAGCCGCTTAGAGTCACGATGCCTTGTCAAAAGGCTACATCTGTCCATGACGTACAATCACCAGCATATGGTTGTCGCGTACGTTATATGCCCCAATGGGACCAAAAGGTGTCCCAATTAAGTTCAGGCTCGAGTTCAATTCCAGATCCAAGATCCAAAAAGAGACAGCTTGAAACATGTAGATAGATACACTGTCTTGTACAAATAGTTAAAAATAAATATAAACAAGAAGAAAAGAGAGAAAGCCAAGTAATATGGATCAATGCCATTGTGGCTCAAAACAGACGATATTACATCAAACTTCCTTTTTTTATCTTTCTTTCTTTTTGCCTTCTACTATTTTCCTCCATTTTTCCCTCTCCCCCCCCCCCCCAATCCATAATTTCTTTGCTACATATTTTTTTATTTATTTATTTTCTAAGTATACTTTGTTCAAGATATATTGTAAAACAGCATCTGAAGAACTAACACTTCAACAAGCTCTGCTTCTAGTTAGTTCCCCTATTCTTGTGCTTTTTCTATTATATTTGTTGTTTCATTGTATTTTGTGTAAATACACTTATTCATTGTATTATGTTTTGCATGATAAATAAAATCATTTGAATTGATTTGAATAATTCATAATTACTCGTAATGGAATATACGTGATAGTTACGGTACATAAATATTAACGGACAAATTTAACACATCGTCTTTTTGGGGTCACAAGGACGTTAACTCCATGTCAAAGTAATATGGATCGATGCCATTGTAGCTCCAAACAGAAGATGTATAAATGCGAAATGTATATATTGAATTTAGAAACAATAAACGTGACTGATGTGTAAGTAACATCGTAGGGAAAAACAAACAAATTTTGTCTGAACACTTTTTACATTTATACAAAAGCTGTTGAGCATGTTTGAATGATGAATTAAGCATAACAAGAAAAAGGAACGAGAGAGATGATAGAAAGCGGAAGGAGAAGAAAAAGGAAAAGAAAAGAAGAAGAAGAAGAAGAAGGATAAAAAGGAAAAGAAGGAGAGAGAGAAATAAGGTCAGAAGAAGAAAAGAGAAAGAGAAAGAAGGAATAAGAAGAAGGAAAAAAGAGAGGTGAGGAGATAAAACAGAGAGAAAGAGAAAAAGAGGAGGAGAAAAGAAAGAAAAGGAGGACGGAGGAGAAGAAGAAACGGGAGGAGAGCAAGAAACAGAGGAAGAAGACGGCACTGAAAGAAGGTGTAGAGAAAGAGTTAAAATGTGAAATATGCATGCTTTAAGACTTTAATTAATAATTATAGACTGGACTAATTAATTTGGAGCTCTAGGAGCATCACGTGTTGATGGACAAGTGCGCTACAGAAAAGGCCACTATTATCATTTTTATGTCTTCATTTCGGGAAATTTGTTCTATTGTTGTCGGCAAAAATTATTTATTTTTATGGGGAAATATAAATGACTTGATTCTCTGCATATTGTAACGATCCGCTCCGCGATTGTGACGTAACAAAGAGGCCAAACTTATATGAGTCATCGATTGTTGTTTTCAAGCGCGTCATACACGACGCACAGTGTTTACATAAATAATTTGCATACGAGCGCTTGACATGGATCTTTTACTGAGATGCTTTAAGATGTTAAACTGTAATTGTTCATAAGTATATCACATGAATTTGGATGGAAAGTTGTTTAAACATTGTATCTTGTTAATATTAATTGCAACTGATATGTCATTTAGAGTGTGGTATTTAATTAATGGTAAAATAAGAGATTTACTTAGATATTTTGCTCTGAACTAGCACAGTCTTCATGTTAAGTCCATTCTCGCTGCGCGTGTGCTTTCCAAGATCGCTTAGCGCATCGTTTCCCCCACGTCCGCATTATGCCTTTATAACCCGTAACATTTCTTAAACGCGAGGAGTTCGTATTTGGTCCTCGTCGGGGCAACATATAATTTAGCTCTCCTGGAAATCCCCCCCCCCCCCCCATAGAGGAGTTGGCATTGGGCGCTCGTCGGGATAACAGCTATTTAGTCTCTCCCTGGAAATCCCCTCCCCCCCCCCCCCCCGCCCCCTAAAAGACTTGGAATTGGGCGCTCGTCGGAACCACACATAAGCTCTCTCTCTCCCTCCCTGGAAATCCTCCCATCTAAGGAACTACACGTATTTACAACTGGAATATGAAGGTACAGAACCAAGTCGACGCTGGAATTAAGATGCTGGAATTAATATACTGGAATTAAGATGCTGGAATTAATATGCTGGAATTAATATACTGGAATTAAGATGCTGGAATTAATATGCTGGAATTAATATACTGGAATTAATGAACTACTATTATTAAGACGCAGGAATATGCTAAGTCCACCTCTCCCCATATGATGCTATGGAATTAAACTAAGACGGAAAACTCCCAAGTCCCATAAATCCCAATGAATCATTGCCCTTCACTTTATTACATGTATTCGAATATAAGAACGACAATCATATAAATTAATTAAGTATAACTATGAGCACAAGGTATTTGTGACAGTGGTGATATAAAGATGTAAATATTTGAAGTACATGCATTAATAAAAGTTGACCATTTTCTTTTGTCTTGAAACTGAAATTATGAGTCTATAAACATTTTGTCTTTCTTCTTAACTGGTACTCCGTCATAGTCGTATATTTCGACGAAACGAACGTAAATAAGTATTGTAGCTTCCCCCGTCTTTCCTCTAATAAAATATAAGACCTAATTTACTTTAACCGCTCGGACATCGTAAATAAGATGTCGGCTGACGAATATCCTGACAGATATAAAGAATCAGTTTCCCCGGCTGGGAAAGAGAACAAACCCGACGTAGAGGTCGAGGTTGAAGACGGAGGCGGGGGCGGCCGCCACAATATTCTCAATTACTTCATTACTTCATTACATTTATATATTTTGAGTGTGGTTGGTGAGACTAACGCACACACACTCCCCCCCCCCCCCCTCTCTCTCTCTCCCTTTCTCATTTCTTCTCTTCTTCTTCTTCTTCTTCTGTTCTTCTTCTTCTTTTTCTTTGTTTTCTAATTTTCTTATTCTGTTACTTTCTCTTTTCTTATTTCTTCTGTTCTGCCCTCGTCTTTTCTCTCTCTCTCTAGTTCTCTCAATCTCTCCCTCATTCAAATTGTGGCAAACTTTTAAAATGTACCATGGATCTCAGTGCTATAATATATTTCTTAAACTCTCATATAACATATTGTGTAGGCCCTAAAGCTATATGTTCATTCATACCTTCTTGTTTTCTATCATGACAAATTCAAGTTGAGTAATAATGGTTATTGAATGATTATTCATATGTCTTTTTGTCTGTTTCGTGTAATGTAAAACCACCTTGGTTATCTCAGCGTTCAACTGCCATGATTTTTTAAATTGAATAACCATAAATAAATAACTTATCAAAGTGAAACTCTGACAACAGCAAATAAATAACGTTAAAACTGCATTTTTATTTGAGTACATTTCACAAAAATAGCAATGTTTTACAAAATAGCATACATAATCTGGATATTAGACAAATATAAGTAATTTCTACAGCACACACCTTTTCAATTTTGTTTTTAAAACAAGGGACTCAAATGTGAATTTGCTTATTGGGTAAATGCTTTACGTTTATCAGATTTTTGTTTAAAGAATGACAAATCTCAAAATCTGATTGCCTTTGTTTACTTGTTTGTTTTGTAACGCGCCTCTACTGGGTCAAATAGCAATTCACCTATAAACACTGGGGCGCGGAACGGGGGGGGGGGTGCAGGCCCTTAACCCTTTTCATTATAACAGGCCTAGCAGATTTTATTCATACTTTAATTTGTAATTTGGCTGTAGGATGCTGGACTCAACATTGTGTATTCTTTGTTTTGTGCTTGGCCAAAAACAAACAAAAAATCGCCATATTGTGCACGACTCGAACCGGGTTGCGTATTATTTTTTCGTACCAGAGCGCAAACATTAATCAATGGCTCTGAACACCGACAGACAAACAGCGCCACCAATAGTTATAGTATTCACTGATCTCTTCACTGAGTAGTTATATGACACAGTGGACAGGACTTGAATTGAATGGAATTAATTGAATAGAATCGAAATGGTTCGCCTTGTTTAATATTCAATTAGAAGCATACTAACCCACCGCAATCATTTACCAACCATATTCTAAACTTCAATCCTGTAATACACACTTTTTCTTATTACGTTAACTCTAACTCTATAATCCTTATCCTAACTTTACCCTTATCCTATATCCAAATCTCAAATTTCAAAAGTTAATTACTCTCTTATATCCTTTGCTTGATTTTATTCAAACTGTCCCTTAAAGACCGTCAATACTACTGGACCAGAAGGGATTAGACCACACAGCGAGGTCACTGACAGGTGGCTATCTCATTAACTCAGCTCTCAACTAACATAAGAAACAGAAGATCATAGGGGACCAACAGGCACCGACTGGGTTTTCTATATAGAGGGAGCAAGTATCTACAAGTAGGACAGTGGGGCTTTAAAATATTATGTTATTCCGTTATTAATCCTGTGGTATTGCTTATAATTTTACCATTCCGATTTGCAATCTCTCACAATCAATTAGTAATCTGCATAGAATCATCATCAAAATCAAAAAGACCTATTAGGGACAGTTCAAGCAAAAGATAAGAGCGTAATAAACTTTTGAAATTTCAGATTTATTATGATAACTAGCACTCATAATACGTGATATTGACGTGTGGATAGAAAAAATAAATCTCTTTTCTTTGATTAGTTTAACAAATATCAATACAATTTCAACGGGGTCTTTGCCCCCCCCCCCCCAACAAAAAAAGTTCGAATTTACAATAAGACAAGAATTTGTTCATTCCTTTTTCATTGCAGAATATGAGACACGCTCTAAGGGTACACTCTCAGTCACACCAACGGGACCGAGGGCCCATTTCCCAAACCTGTCATCAGTGACAAATGACAGTTTTTGTTATAAGCTAGTAAAATACTCACTTCTGATTGGTTATCAGCAAATTTGTCACTGATTTTTGTCATTTTTCATTGAAAAAAGGCTTTGTGAAACGGGTCCAAGTTCGACAAAAGATCAAACAAAATCATACATCATACACCAGTGACAAATGACAGTTTTTGTTATAAGCTAGTGAAATCCTTGCTTCTGATTGGCTGGAATGCTCCCCAGGGAGTGGAGTTTGTGCACACAGTGTGTGCGGGCAAGCACTGAATCCAATGACCGGGGTAATGGTATATTTGTAAAGCGCTTAGAGACATTTTGTATTAAGCGCTATATAAGAATTAAATATTATTATTATTATTATCAGCCGATTTGTCACTGATTTTTGTCATTTTTCATTGAAAAAAGGCTTTGTGAAACGGGTCCCAGATCGACAACAGGTCGAACAAAATCATACATTACCCCCCCCCCCCCCCCCCATTGGCCAAGAAATTGAAGTATCGGTCGGTTGGGAGTCTTCGAGGAGGCGGTTCGGCAGTGTGACCGAGGTATCAATACTACCTTTGTAGAGGTGCATTATTGATCTACTTTCAAAAGAAAAGGACGTGAACTTACAAAGGTTTTTTATATTTTAGTTTGGGGACTGTTGAATAAAGGGCTGGGCGGTCGCACACGTTGTTCCAGTACCCTGAAAAGGACTGTTGAGCATGCCGAGTGCAATATTGCCGAGACATAATAATGTTAGGCCCATGTTGTTATTAACAATCGCTACATCCATGTACAGTGGCGGATCCGGGGGGGGGGGGGGCCCGGGGGGCCCGGGCCCCCCCCCCCCCCCTTGAGAAAAAAATCATGTAAAATCACGCGATTTTTACCTTTTTGGGGGTTACCTTTTTGGGGGGTTGCGCTCAAGGGGGGGGGGGGCAAATTTTAAAATTTTCGAGGACCAAAAAAAAAAAAAAAAAATGTGCTCACTACCCCCCCCCCCCCCCCCCCCCCCCCCCCCCCCCCCACTGAGCGACTTTTCGGCTGGTTGAGTCGTTGCGATTTTTTTTTGGACTCCAAAAAAAAGAAAAGAAAAAAAAAGTGCCGCTTACCCCCCACTGAGCGACTTTTCGGCCGGCGCGATTTTCAAATTTTCGGGAGCAAAAAAAAAAAAAGTTGGGCCCCCTCCCCTAAGAAATCCTGGATCCGCGCCTGTCCATGTACAATGTCTCATGGATTGTAAAGAAGGTGAATACGAACAAAGTTATATTATCAAGTTATCGGGTCACTTTATCATCAACAATTTCCATGCTGAGTAGCTGACTGTTTGTCTCGAAACACTGTGGCAACGCCATCTTAGTTTATTAGCACCCTTATGATTCAACACATTAACACATATCTTCATTGATTTTCACACTGAACTTCCAACGACATGATTGTCAAACCCAAAGAGTAAACCATCCCGTGTTCATTTTCGAGAACCACAAACAAAAACTGTTACGTAAGTATACCTGTATCATCTTGCCTCAAATACTAGGATGGTATCGATTTTGCTTAGTGAAGTGACGAGTTAATTAAAAAGAAGAAAATAGCGTCTGTGGATGTCATCATAGCTGATAATAAAGCAGGGATCAAAAGGTTTGATGAGGCCTTTCATTGCTCCTCAAGACTCGAACCTTTTGACAACGCAAGTTGACATGCACACGACCGTATAAATTGTGACGTCAGGAACGCGCGTTATTGTTCGGGGGATTTTATTCTGATTTCTATGATATGAACTAAAGGTGCTTCACTCTCATTTGGAGCGCAGTGGGGTAGGAGCAACTACATCGCACTGCGGAGCTTTTAGTGATTTGGATCAATTATTATTCTGGGATATTTCGATGAGATGTTATTGGGAATCGTCAACGCACTTACTCCTACTTTATCAGATCGTGGTTTGATTACTGAACAAATTTGCACAGCCGATCGCGGGTAATTTTACAACTTGGAAACGAGATAATTAAGGGTCTTATTCTCTTGAACTCTGGAATCATTACCATGATAACTGCGTCCATTGAGGTCGAGCGATTGTGACCTTAATTACTCCAGACTTGAGGTTCGTATTTTTCTTCAATTTTGTTTCTTTACTCTCCTGGTATGACGTACATGAGACTTGTTTCCACTGAAGAATAGACCACAAGCTGCTGACAACAGTCTTGACACTTTTGTAACCAGTCTTGTTAATACCAATTGATAACCACTGTTGATGGACATCGCCGCGTCTCACCACTAATCCTCTTATTATCTGCATTGTTACTCAGTTCGCCTAGGATTCTGACCCTTTTCGGCTTAATCTTTCGTTTAGAATCGTCGCCTAGTTATAATGGAATGAGTTGATTATTTGAATGGAGGGTAGCACTGGATAACCAACATCCAGACGTAACTCTTTATTAAGCTGATTGGAAACGAGTGAACGTTTGGAATCCGTGAGGCTGGTTGAAGCCGACACCCGAACAAAATGGGGGTGACGGTGAGTAAGAACGAGGGGACTAACACAAGGACTAGTAAACCCCTGCAGGATTTCAAGAAGGTGTCGACAAGGGTGGGAAAGATCGGGGTCCTAGCCCGACAGGCCCGGCTCAAGAGCGAATCGAAAAACGGGGACGCGGTCCCGACATCGGTCCCGACATATTCCTCAACTTCTCATGGACACAGGGAAGATTTAACTCTTCAGCCTAAGAATGAAAATACCTCATATCGGAGACCTTCCGTTGCTCAGTTCTACGACGGGGACGATACAGGACATACTCTGGTATACAAGGACACTGCCGACGCTTGGGCGGCGCTCAGGGCAGGTACGGTCGTGGACAGTATGGAGGAAATCCCCGAAACTGAAATAAGCGTGGTTGAAAGTACGCTTGGAGGGTACAAGACGGTGGAGAAAACGCGCGGAGCAACGGGGACGCATCATGTCATGAGCGATGGCGAGTTCGATAGCGGGACCGACTCCACCTATTTGGGGAGTATCAGAGAACAGCCTTTATCGTCGAGTAAGGATGATGATTTCATCATTCCTTTCT
The DNA here is from genome assembly GCA_035222895.1 of Strongylocentrotus droebachiensis. Taxonomy (NCBI): domain Eukaryota; kingdom Metazoa; phylum Echinodermata; class Echinoidea; order Camarodonta; family Strongylocentrotidae; genus Strongylocentrotus; species Strongylocentrotus droebachiensis. The sequence continues at coordinate 261,043 of JAVYIG010001866.1, forward strand.
CGGACGGCGTCGAACCCCAAGGGTGGAAAGAGAAGGTAAACAATTCACTCAATATACAGAATAGCTATAATTATAACGTATCATTTATACCCGTTGCACACGTTGCGTCATTTTGGTTGTCGGAGCGCTGCGTCAGCGACTGTTGCACTCTTTGACATGCCATGCGTGGGTGATACACCAATGACTGCAAGAAGAAGAATGCCTATACGCTGCGTGTAAATATTGGCGTATATTGGTTAGTCTCCTCATGCATGCTTGATATATAAGCGCAGATATTAACGCAATCGAAATAACGCCTCGTGTACAAGAGTAGCTTAAAGGCCAGTTCAAACATGAATACAATTTTATGAATTCCTCTACCGAACTGGTTACATAATCGACATTGCCCGATGCAGCAACAAACGTTATTCGTAACAGGTGAATTTAATTGTTTGTTGTTGGTAGAACCACCCCTAAATCTTACATTATTTTAACAGAAAAGATAATGATCTATTATATTGGTTTGAAAGGAATTGTCTCATGACGAGTTTAAAACAAATAGATAAGTTTTAAAATGTATTTCCTATTCTATAGACTTTTGTATATTTCATTATGTCAATATATAGTCAGAATGCAAATTGCATGCATGTTGTATATAAGTCTGAAAAAACATTCTCTGCCTTACCTAACATGACATTTTGCGCTCTGACTGTTAAAATGCAGTCATTCGTAATGAATTATTATAACAGGTTAACAAAGACTGATATTAGTTAATTGAATGGCCCATATTGCTCTATTCTGCCGCAAGATATTGAAACAAGAAGAAGGTAAGCAAGTTAGAACAAATTTTATTCTTCAATGTTTCGTGTACATATTATATGAAACGTGCGATCATTTCTAAGGGATTTCAAAGAAATCTGCAAAACATATCGCTTATCATGAAGATACACAAGGCTAGCCTAAAAAAAAAAATCGCAAGGTGAATTTTATTCAACTAATGTTCTATTTGTTTGTAATAAGGTTAAACATACTAACCAGTAACCATAACATTTCTAGGTATCAAACAAAAATGAAATCATAATTGATTTTCCGATTATACCTGTAGGGTCCATAAGTATCTGTTGCTCAGTAAGCCCTTCTCCCATACAGATCTTATTACTATCATCATCATCATCACCACCACCACGATCATCAATTTTTTTTCATCACCATCATCCTTATCATCATCATCACTACCATGATACCATCACCATCCTCGTCACCACCAACATCACCAAAACCACCACCATCAACGTCATAGTTTATGTGGCTACAATCCTTATAATAATGATATAAAATTTATAATCCATATTTACCACATTGAGAGAATTTGAACATGTCAAAAGTCTCTTTTGATATGAGAGAGAGAGAGAGAGAGAGAGAGAGGGGGGGATTGGGATATTAGAAGAGAGACAGAGAAAGGAATAGAGAGAGAGAGAGAGAGAAAGACGATGGAGATAGATAGAAGATATATATATATATATATATATATATATATATATATATAAGAGAGAGAGAAAAAGAGAGAGAGAGAGAGAGAGTATATTTTGGTTCGCTATTATATCGTACCATAATATTATCACGTTTAAATATCCATCTCTATAAATGTGTATGTCATCTTTTGTGAGACATCTAAATTTCCATGAAGACTAACTATTCCTATAATTTTAGTCGCAGCATCGTACATCTAGCATGTCTAGGTCATCATTCGCCTATATAGCTACACGCAATGCCTTTCCACTAAAGAGATAATACGGATGTCCATTATGTATAGCAACTATACTTCCGAAAAATCATCATAATGCAATTTCAGTAGCCTTGCGCGTCGCCAACTGAAAGGTGCGGACATTATACATGCATTACGTAATCCTAACATGATTTCTATCCGACATTCACGGTGTCGACACTGATTTTTGGAAAATAGTTGCTATCGTGTTGTACAAGCAACTGTCCATTGCTTAGCCGAGACTCAATGTTGATAATGCCTCCCTGTCTATATAGCTGAATTTAATAGGAATTATTAGCTTTATAATGACTTCATTGTATATATTATTATATGTAAATAAGAGAAAGAGATTGACGAAAGTTTGAAATAAATCGGACCAATAATAAGAAAGTTATGTATGTTTAAAATATGAAATCACTACATCTGCGCGAATCACAAATTAGCAAGTCGGACAACCCTCTTGTTTTGTCGCGTACAAAAAAATCATTAACGTCTGTACTTCTCGTTAACCCTTTCTCTCTAGAGGCACTACTCAAATTTGTGTTTATTTTTTCTTTATAGCTCCTTCTAAAAATAAAACCTCCTGCATGAGTCATATTTTTTTAGGATTTGATTTATTTGATTTATTTAATCTCCGAAATCACATTAAAATACACGATATACAGTGTATATACAGAACATTTACAACATATTATAAAGAGACATTTGAAACAAACATAATAAATGATATACTACGTAAAAGAGAAAAGAAGAAGACAATAATAAAGTTGGAAGGACACCCAGTTCAGTCAAGCCATAGCGATAAGACTGTACTTCCATGGTGTCCAATATGATTGTTATGATATTAAATATATATTGACATCTTAGTAACTATGTGTGTTAGGGCAAATGGGAAAGTTGCCCGGCACTACGTCACAGTGATATTACGGATTCAGTCAATTTGAATTGCCAATACCTAGTTTAGTGACTGCAACTTCGTTTAGATTTCGTTTAAACTTTTACCAGTCTGCTTCTTTGATTTTTCTGCTTTATTTTAGAAGAATTTGCTCTCAAGTTTGGAATTTTCTTTATTATATAAAAGCCTCTTTAAATTATGCTCCAATCGTCGAGCTCTAAATAACGTCAAGTAACGCCTGGCTGGAAAGCTCCCCAGGGAGTGGAGATTGTGCACACAGTGTGTGCGGGCAAGTATTGGATCCAATGACCGGGGTAACAGTATATCTTTAAAACGCTTAAGGCCCTTTTACACTTTCACGGATCGCATCACGGATCATCCCGGATCTTAATCCGGGGTGTTCCGGCGTGCGACACCACGATTTCTTCTCGATGCCGGTGTGGATACGTTCCGAACTAGGTGTATACACGGGCAAGTACGGTGTCTCCACGGACAGACAAGGTAGCAACGCGGACCACGCCGGAAACGCATACGGAGCTAACAAGGATTTCAAGGAAGAGCACGGAGGCTACTGGGTACTTTTACGGTCCTTACACGGAGGTGTACGTTGTCTATCGGGATATCTCCGGAATGTTGACGCGTGACTTGAGCTTGTAGGCGCTCATTTGATATACGGAATTTCAAACCCGGATGAAACCGGTGTTAATACGGACCTCCCGGTGTCTACACGGACTGTCCCGAATGTATTCGGCGGCTACACGGAGGTACACGGTGCCTACAGGGAAGAGGATGGATTGTTTCATCCGTGAACTCCGGGATGAAAAATTAAGCAAGTTTAATTTTTTCCCCAGATATGCCGGTACGCCAAGGATCACGCCGGATGCCTCCCCGGTGTATACACGGTAATGCCGGAGATAACACGGATGATCCTGGAGCGACGATCCGGGATGATCCGTGATGCGATCCGTGAAAGTGTAAAAGGGCCTTTAGAGACATCGTAGATGAATTAAGCGCTATATAAAAGCGGAATATTATAATTATTATTATTAAGTGGTAGGATATCTAGTCAAATTAATAACATCAAACGTCAAACGTGGTCACCGAATACTGATAGGAAAATTATTTCCCCTCATTATCCGAATTCACTCGTGTCGATATTGTCGTGTTTCATCACCACTCTTCTCAATTGCCTCGAGTTTGTATGGTTATTAGTACATTATGCATTATGCATACCACATCAATGAATACAAGTTATACAACCAAAATTGTACCGTGTACTGCATCATCTCGCAATAATTGGCTGGAGATTCGGGCAAACCATGGTAATGGCACGATACATGTACATTCCATTCACTTCGGCCGCAGCATCAACGGGGGATCTATCCGTTTATTATGCATGATCCAATTATGAAATGGAAATATCGCTAAACTCGCTTTCCTGGGGCGTTATCATAGTTATTTTTCGCAATAGTTTATAGTTTTGGCTCCCTCGTCTGATGTCGCAAACGGCATTAATATTTCATACCCCTACATTTTGGCGTTTCTAAATAGCTCAAACGGTTTTATTTTCGAATTAAATCTTCATAGATTATATGTGTATTTTTATTGTATTTTTCATTAAAAAAGAGATTAGGAAAGCGTAGGTAAACGGATAGGGACGGCGTACGAGGGGGGGGGGGGGTAGGTTGCCCCGTGATTTGCTAAACATACTAACAAATGACAACTTTGGGGACTTTTCTGAACGATTTTAGACCTGAGCTCCCTGATTATCTAAGATAATACTCTGGTGCTCTCTCTCACACTGTCGTATTTCTAAAATAATTTTCGAAAGTGCTCTGCAATTTGATCTTTTTTGCTTAAGCTAACTGTTTAGGAGCAACAGTACAATGTGACTTTAAAAGTGCAGGTGGAATGTGAAGATATCTGGCTTCTCGCTGCCTTTATACATGTATGAGGTGGCGATCGCCCGAAAATACACATTTTGAAAATTCCGAGGGGGGGGGGGGGGTGTGCAGCTCCCAGTCCCCCCCCCCCCATTTTTACGCCGATGAAGGCAGGTAAACCCTGTTTGACTTATTTTAAATGGAACTTCAAATCAGTTAGAAGTGTCATTATGGCGAACAGTAGGATTAGCGTGACTTTTGTAGTATTCCGCCTATAAACTCGTTTTTATTAAATTTTAGTCAAATTGTCATCTTCCATGGATTTCTTATTTTTCAAAATTATTGAAAATAAAAACGTTATGCATAATAATGATAATTAATAAATACAATGAATGATGGACATTATTTAATTGTTTTTTTAAATATATATATATCGTAAACATACAATCATAACGAAACTTTAACCAATAATAATAGATAAGAAGAAATGTAACGTTTTAGATAACGCTGATATTTTTCACCTGTTTATTTTCCTTTTTTTTGTTCATTGTTGGCTTGCGACCGGGTCATGAAGGATAAAATGGTTTCTATTTTAAACACGAACGACAATAACGTCACCGTGTATGAAAGCCAGATGCGATCGATTTCAGTCGACACCTTGACAAAATTATGCTACTCGTGCTGCGAGGAGAACAATACATTCGAAGTAAATCAACATCTATATTTAGAATGATGCGAGGCACATTCTTGTAAATACAATGTATAGCCACTTAGAACCAGTCAAGATGTGGACAAAGCGAATGTAAACACGAATCCATGAGTGAATAACATTTTAGCCGGGCTGAAGAGGTTTATGGAACCGACGGCAAATTGAACAATACATGAGTCAGAAGTAACCATGCTTGTTTGCCAATTTGTCGATATAAACATTCGACACGTAACGATTTTGTAACATTCTTTTAACACCTACATACGATGTGCACCGCAGGTTGTCGACTAAGGTGAGGGTGGGGGTGGGGTTTGGACCAGTCATTGAAGTTGCACTGGTCTCCTATAGGGGAGGGGGGCGCAAACATGCATGGATTCAATTCAATTCAAATTTGATTGATTATTATCCAATCAATTTTGTATAACAACGGATAACAAAGTCAAAATTAATTTGTATTGTGACATAGATAATTGAGTGCAAATGTCAAAATTACAATAACCAGGAATTAAACAAATTAACTATTAACTATAAATTAATTATGGATGACATGCGAGAGAAAGGGTCATAGAGAGAGAGAGAGAGAGAGAGAGAGAGAGATTTACCCTCTTGACCCTCTTCCTTCCTTTCTCTCTCTTGTCTTTGTCGTTATTTATATTTTAAAGCCAATTTGGGCAAGAGCCCCCAGTGCCACCCTGCATCTATCCCACTAATGAAGGTGGAAGATACATCATACATGTATGTTGCAATTACAATTATTTAAAAAAAAACACCTGATATGACATTTTCAATTTTGGCTATTGTAATTAATATTATTATTACTATTGTTATCGTTAGAAGAAGTAGCAACAGTAGCAACAGCAGCAGCAACAGCAGCAGCAGTAGCAGTAGTAGTAGTATTAGTAGTAGTCTTCATCGTCGTCGTCATAGTAGTAGTAATAGTTATAGTTAGAAGGGAAAATATAAGAACAAGAATTATAATACTAATAGGAGAACCATGCGTGATAGCCCTTATAACACTTTTTTTTTTCATTTTCCGACCGTCGTTACTATTTATTTTCAACGAAAACTCGTATGCACCGCAAACTCAATGACGTGAATTTGTCATGGGGATGATGGGGGCATTAAGTACCCACGTCAATCGAATGACCAACAAAATGTTGGGTTTAAGATAAGAGAAAGGAATAAATAAATGAAAGAATGAATGAATGAATGAATGACTGAATCAATCAATCAATCAATCAATCAACCAACCAATCAATCAATCAATCAATCAACCAATCAATCAATGAACGAATAATATTCTTAGAAAGATAGAAGAATTGATATGAAAGAAAAGTGAAGGCTGATGGGAACGTCAAACCAAAATGGTTCGACACTTCCACCTTTATTTTGTCACCTTTACTCAGGCATTTTATCATTAGCAACACCAGTGCTACACACAAGTAACACAAGTCTGTTTGAATTACATAATATAAGTAAATAGCATATTCCATTCAGGACACCTCGTTAGAACGCTCACAAAGGCTTCCAGACCCCGCAGGCAGATTAACGGCCACAAACAACCGGATAAACAAATACAGAAATCCAGTCAAGGAAACCGTACAAATAGGTGTTCAATGTACTCTAGTCGAGGGTGCCTCCAAACTTCTAGTGCTTCCAAAAAAACATAAACCTTGTCTCGGGGCAACAGCGACTAGACTTGTTATTCTTTTACTGTTTTATTTGTTTTATTTACTCTTTTTTTCCATTAATTTAGCTATCCATTCCTGTTTTATTATTATTATTACTGTTTTCATCACCATCATCATCATCATTGTTATTACCATCCTTATTCATTGTTTTCATTATCATTATTATCAATATTATCAATATTCATATTATTATTATTATTCATATTAGTATCATTATCATTATCAATATTATCATTGTTATCTTTATCATTAGCATTTTTATCAATATTGTTATCATGTTTAGGCAATTATTACTATTATTATTTGTATTATTATTATTATTATTATCATTTTTATTATTATCAATGGTAGAAATATTGGTATATAATGCTGGGAGTTAGAGAGAAACACCTGTACCGGAACCCGACCAGAAAATTTGCAATATTTGTTTTCGTCATACCGGGAGCCGGACGGAACCTGAACAAATGGGAAATTTGACCTATACTAGGAACCATGCCATTATAAGCACTGTCAAGATCTCGTTCCAACTGTCACACCAGAAGCGGAAATATAAGCTTTTAAAAACAAAAATCCATCGTCCGTTTCACTTGCGTTCATAATTATTCAAGAATGCCGATTCACTTACCGGTACGTTTCTCAATTCTTTAGGATGGTCCCACCTAAGAACGATCGTCGTTACAAAAAAGAATTTATTCGTTATGCTTAACTTACTAATACTATACCTCTGATTTACTTGCGTTCCGCAATTCCTAAGGATGGCGCGACATAAGTACGATCGTTACAAAAAAAGTGATTTGTCATGAAAATTGACTCACCTCCTTTAATTGGATGAAAAGTACATGAAATATATTGACACTGTATGTATGGTCTAATTAGGGAACGAAATTAATATCAGAAGAAAGAAAAAGAAAAGAGCTTTTAAAGTTCAGTTTGCCGCTGATCGTGTATTGTGTTTTAACAGTTTTTTCCAGTGTTTTTGTTGCCGGTCTTCAAAAATTGTCATGCCAAAATCCGACTCCAGTCTCCCACCACCACTATATTAGTAGTAGTAGTAGTAGTATTAGTAGTAGCAGCAGCAGTAGAAGTAGAATAGTATAGTACTACTAGTAGTAGTAGTAGTAATAATAGTTGTAGTTTTTCCTCGTACGCTTGTATGTAATTCATACATGCATTTTGTGCAACCACCTATTTAGTAATAAATCATAACTATTTTGCATAAAATGTCGCCATATATAGAATGAATCTGTAAAATTTCAATTGATTTGAATTAATGCGACAAAATTTCACTTCCGTATTTTGATTAAAAACAATTTGGTCATTAGATTCTAGCTTTTCCCAGCTGTCGATAGAAATACAAAGCATTGGAAATATCATAAAATGTTATTAATGTATTTCAAGAAACGGTTCCTTTTCGATGGAAATACGAATCTTTGTAAAGATTATAAGATTTCAATAGATGTAGCGAGAACATTTTTCCTATGTGATTATTCCACACCAGTGGGTCTTACTTTTGATGCAAAATGGATAAGAGAAAAAAAAGACAAAAATCTGGTGTGGGTGCACGCACATTCTTGATTATGAAACACGCTCGAAGTTTTTTGAACTCGAAAAAGGTAAATTTGTACTTGTGTTTAGGCAGAAAAGGGGGCACAATTTATGAAAAATATTCTTGAAAGTCTGCAAATGGGTGATCATTTTCGACTCGGCTAACGATCATGCGCTAACCATTTGAATATAGTGACACGACCGGGCTTGGAGGCATTCACTCGTTAATTAATTGCGTACGTTAATTAAACGCTGTAACCTTCGTATACGCTCCACAATACAGTCAGTCTCTTTCAAACATGGCATTACAACAACGCAGCGCAGAAGAGAACAGGATACAGCATGCCTACATGAATAATGTTACATACAACAGCCAATCACCCGGCATTGATCATGTTGACAGGACGGTCATGTGCATGATATTATTGACAGTATAATTAAAACCGGGTGCGAATATGAAATGGAAGGCTTATTCCTGATGTAGTAATGTAAAAACTCAATGTGCGTAAAATAATGTTTCTAAATTTGACCTTTTAAATAAGGCATTATGCATCTCTTTTTATTATTATAAGCATTCTCTTGGCTCCTGAAAGGTTGGTTGTCAGAGGCTTGCCAACATATGAATGGTATAGCTGGTGAATACGCCATTTTTGTTCGTTCTGACTCCCTGATGTAAACAACTTTAATGCATACGTCTTTGTGAAGTGCCTCGTTACAAATTATTCCATTCTATCTATCTAAGTATCTTCTCCCGGTTCGGAGGTTGATTGCAACATCTCTCCATTTCACTCTATCTTCTGCCATTCTGGTGCACTCTTGCAGTTTTAGTCTACTCCAGTTCTTGACATTCTCTTCCCAGTTGATTTTGGGTCTCCCTATTGGTATATAGTTCCTTCCACTCATCTCTCCAACACATCCTTGGTGTCTTTTAACATGACAAAACTATTTGACTTTTCTCTCCTTAACTAATCCTACCAGTGCAATTTGTTAAAGCCCTGCCATGTGCAATATATCTTTGTTGATTTTCATTCGTTTCCAGGATATTTTCACCATTCTAATTCTGTAAATCCACATTTCAAAAGATGTTATTCTATTTTCCATGGCCTTGCTTATTGGCCATGTTTTTGCTCCATACAATATTACATTAACCTGTTGCGAAGGATTGTATTTTAATCAGCAGAAAGTGAATTGCATACATAACGTGTTGTTAGGCAGGGCAAGCCAACCTACCTAGCAACAATTAGTCTATGAAATTGAATAACATTGACTCATCACCATTTGATTGGGGATAGTTTCATGAAACCGTATATACAAGTATAAGTACATTAATTGTGCAACGTGCAATAAAATTAAAACGCGTTTCAATGGGATGTCAGCGACCTTGTACTTATGACGGATTTAGGGTCCATGGTGAAACGATGCCCATGGGTTCTTGGAATTAACATATAGATTTGAAAACATTAAAAACAGGTCAATGGACCAATTTCGTAATGAAACAAAATCTAATGCGTACGACTTTGTGAAGTGCCTGATACAACTAATTCATTAACCTGCAATGAATAATTGTATTTTCAGTAGTCAGAATGCAAAATACTTATATTACGTGTTGTTAGTTAGGGCAAGCCATAATGTTTGTCCTACCTAGCAACAATTAATGCATGCAATTCACAGTCTGACTATTGAAATACAATTATTTGTAACAGGTGAATGAACTAATTTGTAACGAGGCACTTCAAAAAGACGTATGCATTAAATTTGATTAAAATCATGACGACAATGGTCGATATATTGACTAGTTGAAAAAAATGTCTTCCACTTTATGACAGCTTATACAATACCGGATACATAGAAATACATGCCTATACAGTGCGTCCCAGAAAAAACGAAACCGAGAAGTATCGATGTTCTATCATAACTTAATCACAACTATAATTAATGAATGATACATATTTGGAAAGCTTAGAGTCTCCTCTTTCAGTTGATGCTACTCAGATGATGCATATTTCACGCATGAGTGATTAAAAGCAATTTGAAGGAAGGAAACCAAAAAGACATTTGGCGGGCGGTATCTGAATTTCGAAGAAAAATTCACATTTCTAGAAAGTTGAGTTTCTGCCCTTTCATATGACACCTCAATCAGGAAAAATGAGCGAGGAATGACAAAGTTCTGTTTGTTTAAAGTAGTGCTTGCATTTCCATAATTTTATTAAACGAATTCGTTTTCACTGGCTGCCTGCCGTATCAATAAACGAAATTAACAAAAGACTTAACTCTCATTTTTCCTGATTGAGGTGTCATATGAAAGGGCAGAAACTCAACTTTCTAGAAATGTGAATTTTTCTTCGATATTCAGATACCGCCCGCCAAATGTCTTTTTGGTTTCCTTCCTTCAAATTGCTTTTAATCACTCGTGCGTGAAATATGCATCATCTGAGTAGCATCAACTGAAAGAGGAGACTCTAAGCTTTCCAAATATGTATCATTCATTAATTATGGTTGTGATTAAGTTATGATAAAACATCAGTACTTCTCGGTTTCGTTTTTTCTGGGACGCACTGTATAGTGATGAGTAATTGCATTCAGCGAAGATTAAGAGGTTTAGATGATAATGATTCACGGCGTTTATAATTATGACACCATATTTATGTTTAAAAGGACATTGAAAGCTGCAAGCTCATCCGATGGAGTCATTAATTTCACATGCTGAAATGGTTAAGGCATGCTTTGAAGTTTTCTAGGCTGTCAATCCTGCGAAGAGAGGAAGGGATTGGTTGTTGCTATGTTGGACAAATGTACATGTACGTCGGCCGGCTGGCAGAAGGGCGTTAGCGCGCTAGCGACTCGAAAACTAGTTTTCGAATTATTCACATTTAAAGATTTGTTTTATATTTAAACTGCTTTCCGTCCCGAAAATAGTTTAAAAACTTAAAAGACTAATATAAATGTTATAATAGAATAAGTAAGTCAGTTTTGTAAAAGTTTGAGGCGATTTAGTGCTAACGCCCTTCTGCTTAACGCTTCAATTTTTACCTGAATAGGCGACATAGTTTTTGGTTGATATTTTCAGTAGCGATTGTAATAGAAGCATGCATGAAATTGTTAAATATATTTGTTTTATATCCTCCCCCCCCCCCCTCGGAGCGGGGCGGGAGGGGGGGGGGGCGTAGACTACATTTTGTTTTTACCTTCATGCTCATCGTGGGCCAGCTGCTCAAGTAATCTTTTCTTGAGGTTTTGATCTGGATCGTTTTTGTCTTTGTACCTTTGATGATTTCACTGCGCAGAATTGTGGAAGAAAATCCCTAAATCATAATAAACAGATTTAGCAATTCCAAGCTATACCGACCACTTCCAAGCTTTTAATTCATCGGGGCCCCGTCTTTCAAAGAGTTGATACCAATCGTGACTTATTTGCGATTGATATCAATCGTAACTATGTAGGCCTACATAAGATATAGGAGACTGCAAACTTATGGTTGATAAGAGGACTTGCGATTGATTTGGATCAATCGCAACTCTTTGTGAGACAGGGCCCTGATGACTATACCTAGCTGATAGTCCTACTAGAGCTTGAGTCAGACAAAACATCAAATGAACTTATATTTTTTGAAATGTCAATTCGTGTTCATAATTCCAATCAGTAATACTTGATGACATATGAGACAAAATCAGGATTTGCCCTATTAGAATAGTGGACCGATCACAAGCTAATACAATATTATTCCGTAATCGTTTTCAACATACATGGTCACGCTCTAAAACTCATCATTTTCAAACGTTTGGCAACATTGAGTCTAATTGGAATTCGACAAGTTGTCAGATTTTCATTGCACATGAGCAGTTGACATTTTGACAAAGACACACACAAAACATGTCGCGAAGAAGCAATTAGATGCATCTAATCGCCACATCCACAGTCTCCTCTCCGTCCGAGACACAATACACATACACGCGTGGAATTTCCGCGTCTCGTTGCCTGGCAACGGGATACAACAAACTCCGAATGGGGCCAGCGATGGATTAGCATAAAATGATGGCGCGCGTTGAGATGTTGTCTGTTCTGAGTTTGAACCGTGGAGCAAAGGTCGGCGATCCTATCAAAATTGTGAAATGAAGAAATTGATATTTTTGAGAAGAGTAGTTTTAGGCAGTAGGCTAGGAAATGATGCTATTAGCATGCATGTTATGGGCGAATTTGGGGTCTTCATGTAACTACATCTCGTGTGTTCGCGATGGTTTAGAAAGCTTTACGTGCTCCTGTTTGTATCAGTAATATCAAAGCCGTCTATTGCATCAAACAAACTAAAAACAAAACCAGGCGAAAACAAAACAGAAAAACATACAGATAGACATGTAGTAATATTTTACATGTAGGTATAATTGTAACAATTGTCTTGAGGATAAATATTTTCTATCGTGTGTACATCGCAATTGTATAAACATTTTCCTATGATGACGTCTGCAAAAGGGAGACGCAAGGAAACATCCATTTTATTACATAAATATATATTGGAGAAAAAACAACATAATAATATTATAATAAAAGAAAACGAACCAACGACACCGGATTGAATTTCCATGTGCTTGAAAATGAATTTGATACAATTTTCTAATAAAATATATTGACGTATTGAAAATTAAGTTGACATGCTAAATGCAATAGGAAAGCTAAAGTCTGAATCCTGATTTACATGTAGCTTTCTGCCGTAACTAGGGAAATTAAAAGAGGAGAGAAAGAGATAGGGAGAGAGAGAGAGAGAGAGACAGAGAGAGAGAGAGAGAGAGAGAGAGACAGGGAGAGAGAGAGAGAGAGAGAGAGAGAGAGAGAGAGAAAGATATGGATTAACTTGTATAGAAGGAGAAAGAAAGGAGGAGAAAAGGCACTGGTTTTCATAATACAAAATTAATGACATCTGTTGACATGATAAAATGCAGGTTCAAGAAGATATTCGTTGGTGTCATAGTTTTAGTGCTGTTTAAAATATGTGTTCTCTTGGTATATTCATGGTGTAATATATAGTGCACACGTATGAAGCATAATATATAGGTACTAGCTCTGAAAGTGATGAATCGTGGAGATGGGTTGCCATTGGATTCGTGTAATCCCAGGGAAGTGATGGAGAGTGCTTAATTAAGAGATGACAATTATAATGGACAATGGAGAGAGGGAGGGAGAGAGAGAAGGAGAAGGGGAGAGAGGAAGGAGAGAGGGGTGAGAGCAAGAGAGAGAGAGAGAAAGAGGAGAGGTGGGTGTGAGATGGGTAAAATGGATAGGGAGAGAGAGAGAGAGAGGGAGATTGATTGTTGGAGAGGAAATATTAGTGAGAGAGAAAGAGAGAGGAGAAGAGAGGGCGATTGATTATTGGAGAGGAAATATTAGTGTGAGAGAGAGAGAGAGGGGAAGAGAGGGCGATTGATTGTTGGAGAGGAAATATTATTGAGAGATAGAAAGAGAGAGAGAAAAAAGAGAAAAAGTACATGTAAAACAAGATGAAGGTGAAAATAGTAGTTAGAGACAACAGAGATCGATAAAAAGAGACAAAGAGAGAGCGAGGGGGAGAGAAGTGGAAAAAGAGAAGAGACGAGAGAGAGAGCAACAGGAAAGAAGAGAAGAGAGAGATGGAGAGCGAGAGAGAGAGAGAGAGAGAGAGAGAGCAAGAGGAAAGATGAGATGAGATGAGAAAGAGAGAGAGCAAGAGGAAAGAAGAGATGACAGTAGAGAGAAAGCACGCCGCGATATGATATTTTTTTTTGCAATTGTATTATTTTGTCGCTAAACGTTTCACGATCTATTGATTGATTGGGAGCACGTGTATTGTGAGATGTCAACCAAGCAGGAGCCAAACACCGCTATTTCATTAGGCTAATGGATGTCGTCACTGTGTGTTTTCCAAAATACAAAATAGTTCTGCTACCCGGCAACGATGCGGAGCGTTTAATGAAGATATGATCACTGGTCGATTATGATTAATAGCTGTTCGAGGCATGCAGTGTAGGGACTACTAGGGAGTAGAATGTGGAGGATTCCTCTCAGAAAATATATATGAGATTGTTAAAAACAAAACCTAAAGGTTGACACTTGACAAATGGCAATACACATTGCTGAAATCGGAGCTTGGAGAAATTCAGTACGTTTGACTAAATATTGACAGTAAAACCCCTCATGCTTCAAAGGCATGGCCGATTATTTATATTTACTGTACTTTCATCGAGGTCAAAGAAAGTACACGATTGGTTAGATTCGTGAATATAATCTTTTTTTAAAATAATATGTAGGCCTACATTATTTCAAACGTAGGCCTACGTTTAAAAAGATATAGGCCTATGCTATTTGTTTCACCCGAATTTTATCTCAAAACCTTTTACAATATAAAAGCAATTACTATGTTCTAGCATCTCCTAAAGAGAAATATTTTTTTCTGGAGAAATTTTCCGAAGTAACATCATCTCTGATATTTTCGCATTGCTTTAGTGTTGTCATGGTAACTGTTGTCTGGCAAGCGTTAGTGAACCTTTGGTCTGCCACAGATGTGGAGTTGTTTAAGCACTTGACTTGACAATATTCAAAGGTCGTGGTTCGATCCCATTGCAGGCACGGCACTAATGTCCTTTGGCAAGGTATTTATCTACGTTTGCCACTCCATACCCAGGAAACAAGTGGGGGCCCGGTAGGATGACGAAATCATTTGTGTTAGTAATTTCTTATGCCCTCACGGTGACCATATGGTAGAAATACTCTCCGGGGAGTGGAGATGGTGCATATTTTGCGTGAATTAATCCGATGCCTGTGGTAATTAATATCAGTCTGTAAAGTGCTAAGAGACTGTATTCCGTAATAAGCGCTATATAAATCCAGATTATTATTACTATTATATATTATTATATAATAATAGTTGACGAATACCCCGTTTAAGGCGTTTATATCTGCGTTTATCTCGTGTGTTGTATAGATGTAAACGCTGGCGGGGTAAAAACCGGACCCCCCCCCTCCCTCTCCCATTCTGTAGCGCGCATCATTGCTCTATTAATGTAGACAGTGAAGTCAATTTGCTGAAGGTATAGATTGACATTCAACAACGCCTTGTTTGAATAGCATACAGATATATATTTTAGTAAGACCTATACGTGATTTCTGTTATTCGACTGATGCAAATGATAGGAGGTACATTAATGCGCGTTTCACGGATGGCGACGTGCTACCATGGTAACGTACCTCGCGTTCACCCATGACATGCGTTCTTACATAAAAGGGGGCCCAGCGCGTCTTTCCGTGTTTTTATTGCACGGCAAAAGGAAAGCCATCTCGCGTTTACATCAGACTGTTGTCTGGCGCGACATCGAGTGATACCAAGCGTATACAGATATGAACGGGTTATAATATTAGAAAGCTTTTTTCCCTGTGTAATTTCATTGCGAAGTACTATCACCTCCATGGTAAAAACCTCTTCGGAGATACTATCTGCGCATGGGCAGGCAAAGGTCATTTGTTCAAAACTGTAAAACTCATCGAGACGTCTGCTGGATAAAATTATGTTTTCGTGAAAATTATGTAATCATTATTCATTTATGCACACGATGTACATTCTATTTAATACACAGGGGAAATTTTCATTTTCAAAAGGGCAAACAAAAGGTATTCATAAAGCATCTCCATCACTTTATTGCAGTGATTATACTAAAATGCACAAAGTGGGACGACTCCATGTGTAATTGTGTAGATGTTTGAGGGTCGTTTGTACAAGTGCTATCTTCGGAGTGGCTTTTTTGTATCTATCTATCTATCGTATGAATATGGGAGAAATTAAAATCAAGCGTTGGCTATACACTGAGCACATTAAATAATGGCATATGCTTTCCTATAGTACTTTCATTCAATTTATATATTTTGGTTTTATTCACACGCGTTTAGTCTATTTCCATGCCATTGTAATTCAATGGAGTAATTGTTTATTGTATGGTATTGATAATGTTTAACTTATAAATGGTCTGCGAGTAAAATGACTTATTCTCTCAAGAGATGAGACTTTGATCCCCCATGCATTTACCCAAAGTACTCTGCAAAAATAAATACAGAGAGACATAGTCTGTGCTCTTTTAAAACATGAATCTGTCATCCTTTTCTTGTTTCTCTCTATAGCGATTTTCAGGACTTCATGTTCGATTTATGTGCAAATTAATTCATTTTATTTTTACTCGAACATCTTTGAAAGATACCTTTGAGCTGACTCTAATGTTAGGTTGCAAAGCTCTACTCTAAGATCGAAAAACAATCAATGTTTTGAACGCTAGCAATAAACGATTCTTAACCATCTGAAAATACTACATCCCCCATTGCACTTCAAACATCAATGGTATTGATCTACAATAATTTGCCAACTGACGGTGTATATTTTTTTGAAGGATAACAATGTTCGCTTTTAGCGTTTCACACTGGGGGTACACTTGAGAACATCCATCGTGAATAACTTATCGACTAGAGCTGTTCACGAGTTGATGTCAAGTTTATAAAATCAATAAAATTACTGTGTTCCCATAACCTGTAGCCATGTCCGGTTGTGGGGTAAGGGAAGAGCATGTTGTTAGGGGAACTAGGGGGAATAAGGTGAAAGGGGATGTCATTTAACTTTTCTGCAAAAATCCCCCCCCCCCAAAAAAAAAAAAAAAAAAAAAAAAAAAAAATGTGTTTGAAGACAAATATTGATAAAAGAATACATAATTTGGGTTTTCTGTTGTACGCAGAAAACCTACCATTTTGTATTTTGTCATCAACATTCGACTTCCAACACATTTGTTTGGGAAATTCTTCCAGAAATGTATCTTAAAAGACATCCTCTTTCACATTATGATACAATTTAAGGGACATTTTGGCATCAAATTTGTGGTGCTCCAAACATTTTAGAGGGGCTTTAAGGGTGTGTGAGAAAAAGGTTGTTGGCAAAAACTGCCCCTTTCCTTCTTTTTAAGTCGCCACTACCCGTTCTTATAACTGTTGTTATTATTGCTATTATCATTATTATTATTATTATCATTATTATACTTTTTATATTAGAAATATTATCATGATTACTATCATAAAATCATCATCATAACAATTATCATCCCCATCCATAGTAGCTGTCCCTAGGTTTGTAATAGTACTATCAATGCACCTGGATGTGTTATCCTTCGTTTCTATTTTCATTCTTAAATTTCAAGCGAGTGCTTCTCGTTGTATATTCGTAATCATGACTGCCTAACTGAGCAATTTAGTGAAGGGCACTTTAACATTTAGCGCAGGATTTCTTTACATTCAACCAGGTGTACTTTATTTCATCATTTTCATTGTCTATGAGGAGGAAAATTTCTTGTACTGAAGCATGGCTGCCTTTACGCTTAATTGAAAACATACAGTTACTAAATCTTGACGTTAGAGGAAGTGTAATAAAATGTATAAATATTATTTTCTATTTTGGTTATGCAGTCTTTCACAGCCCTGCATCAGGAATATTCAGCAATGAACTACATGTACTTTATGACTCTATATCCGATGTATTGTATTTCAATGTTATTCTACTGTCTGAACAATTGTCTCATTTATCATAATATAAAATGCAACAACAACAACAACAAAAGAAGAGAAAGAATGAAAAAAGCGTTAGGGAAACCCATATATCAAGAAAAACAAGTGGATTTTCTCTTGGAGGGAAGGAAACATGTAATTTATCATGGCACCGTTTCCCCTTATTTCTTCACTTAAAGGGACTATGTCCCATTTGCAGGCCAAAAAAATGAAAAAGTTAAATTCCAACTGCATTTGAAAGATAATACTAATTTAGAACTTCCCTAAAAAAGGTGGGGCTCGAAAATGTCTTCAAGTGGGAAAATAACGACTATTAATTAGTTGTCAAATCGACTTTAGGGCTATAGAGCCCAAAAGTAATAGTCTTGATTTTCAGACAATTGTACCGAATGGTTATACGTTTTATGCTGCGCAAAGATTCAATCAGTTTAATCTTGGCCATCACAAGAAGTGGGTTATTGATGTAGACAAATACTCATGTACCCTTTACAACTCTTTTCATGTATGTTATTACCAAAGAAGAAGAAAGGCCAGTCAGTCACTCAATAGTGTCTGACAGTGAAGTCTAGCAAGTAAACGGTTTTCCTTGCATAATTTGAATATGAGGACACTGCTAACGTTTAAATTTCACAGATAGGACATACATGACATATTCATAATTCCTGCAAAGTTCTACAGCATTTGAGGTTGGCTGCAAAAGGGACATAGTACCTTTAAAACATGATTTATTATTGTAAAAAAAAAAAGGGTTTTTAGAATTAGTGGGGCACATGCCCTTTGCGTCCCTAGATCAGTCATTTATGATCCCTTTTTGTCCTTGTCTTTTCTTTCCTGCATTAGATTGAATCAGAGCAGAAATGCACCCTCTGCGAGACCAACACAGGGCACGAGCTATTCCCGTGCCGCATATGCACACTCGTCTTCCACGAACCCTGCATGAAAAGAAAGGGCCAACTCCACGACAGCGAGTCCGTCAAGGCGCTACGTCAGGCAAACACCAATATCGGCTGGTCATGCAACGAATGCGTGAGTGTTTATTTGCTTGCAGAAAGAGACAGCCCTGGTGGGTGATGGGGAATAAGGAAGTAGAAGGGGGGAGGTAATATGGGGGGGGGCAGAGGTAACGCCCTTATTTTGAATTTTCTGTTGGCAAATCTGCCGCTACGCCAAGCCATCATTAACATTGACCAGTCATTTAACTTGCTGAAAGAGGCAGCACTGGTGGTGGTAGGGGAGGAGGGGGGGGGGGGAGTGTAACGCCCTTATTTCATATTTTGTCAAGGAAAATTTGCGGATACGCCAGGCCTACACCAACATCGGTCTGTCATGAGTGTTACTTTGCGATTTATTTTATTTTTTATTTATTTTTTTTTTTTTGGGGGGGGGCGGGATAGGTGTTGCACCCTCATTCAAAATCTTCTGTGAGAATTTGCCGTTACACCAAACTAACATCAACTTTTAATTAGCTGGTCTTCCAACGAATACATTGGTTTTTATTTTAATACAAATAGTAGTGGCGCTGGTGGTGGGGAAGGGGTGTTAGATAACAAATTTCTTATTATACGATTTGCCTTTTGTACAGCCAATTAGGGAAAATCACATAAATTGGTAATCTTCTTCCCCTCCTCTTTGCTTGTAGGAAATGTATACACATCTGACAGCAAATATGAAAATCTGACAACCATTAACAAAATTTGTCGGCAAATTTGAAAATCTGAGATTCCTCTTTTCAGTCTTTCTTTGTATACTGGAAAAAATGTTGACTGACTTGTGGCCATAATCCTCTGTCCCATGCAAACTGGTCAAGTGACACTCATGTTTGCGAAAGGTTGTAACTTGAGTTGAAGTAACGACCTGTTAATATTGACACTAGCAGTTGTTTGTATCTGAACTAAATTTGGAGATGACTTTGAAGCAGGAAAAGGAGACTGAAAAATCGATGGGAAAACGTAGAAATGGGAAAAATTGAGGATAGGGAGAAGTAGGAGGAGGAGGAGGAGAAAATCTCCCTGAGTTTAGAGGAAAGTAGATCGAGAATGAAGAGAAGGACAGAAAGAGGATATTAATAAGAGCAAAAATTAACAAATACTAAAGAGCCTGTAAGATACAAAATAACGAAACTAGATAAATCTAAAGATTGTCTAATGCAAGACCGTTATCGATGAAACAAATCGGCTGCGGGTGATGATACTAATTCAAATTAAACTCTAGAGCAGCAAGTTATATTCCCCCTTTCCAGTTGATTTTATTGGTCTATTAAACCACTAGACCAATTCAAGAATAATTTAATTCTCTACTTCCTAATATCCCCCTTTTTAAAATCGCTGGTTTTGTATGCTAGAACAGCGTTGTAAAACTGGGACTCTGCGCACAATCAATTTGCGTATAAGGGGATCCCACCATTTTGTATTGTGATTTTTTTAAATTTTTGTTTTAATTTTGTTTTAATTAAAAAAAAAAAAGTATTTATTTATTTATTCATTTTTGATATATTTATGTATATATATATATATATATATATATTTTTTTTTTTTTTTTTAGGGGGGGGGGGCTATATTTTGTCCTTGTGTTCACATTGTTTTAAAATGGAAAATAGATGAATTGAATTGAATTGAATTATTACTTATCGTGATATAATAAAATATCCGCGAAATGTACCCCTTCTCTAAGATTTCAAAATGGTACTGTCACTTCTGTTGAACTTGATGTCGACTGACTTTCGAAATATTTCTTTGTTTTTCAGGAGAATCTAGGGCAACTCCTGAGTGATGATGAGATGTTTGAGCTGATGGAGATCTTCGAGAGATGCGACGTCGATTCAGGTAAGGAAATTTAGCTCCAGGGGCCAGTGGCGTAGCGACAGGGGTACGTGCCCCCCAATTTCATGGGAGGGGGTGGTAGATTAAAGGAGAGGGGAAATGAGAGAGCGAAAACGAAACATGAGAAGACGACGCTTAATTCCCACACCCTTAACCAAAGCAATGGCACTCGCATTTCATCAATCGAATAAAACCAGCCCCCCCCTTCCATGATAATGATGCCCCACCCCTCCCCCTACTGGTTGGAACCACGCTACGCCCTTGCAAGTGGTGTAGCCAGGGGCATATTCAAGTGTGTTATGAACAAGGAGCGATATGTAACTAGATTGTCAAAGGAAGCGCCTCATGAGGTAGGCGCACGAGTTCTACGGGTCTAAGGATGATTATGTAATGTACCCCGATGAAAGAAATATAAGAATTTTGCTGTGAGTATGTGAACGGGGAGGGGTAAGGATTGCTGCCCCCCTCCCCCGACCATTGCCATGTTTTATTGCAATTGCTTGCTTTGCTTTGGATTGCCCTTGCAGCTTCCTTTGCCCCCACCCCCTTACAAAAAATCAACCGTAACTAAATGATCTCCAATTCACTTTCATGAATAGAATAAGGCTGACTAGAAACGATCTCGATTCCCTCCTCTCATCACAATCCATAACAGATGCAACGATCTCGCTCGAGGAATTCATCGAGTACCGGCAACTGGTGATCAAAGAACACGAGAACCGTGCTCTCAACAAGGACGAGATCGAGGATGAGACTCGCAACTTCAAGTCGATGGACACCGATCGCACAGGGAATCTATCATGGTGGGAGTTTCTCAACCACGAAGCTATAAGAAGACTAGCGACAAGGTCAAAGGTGAGACATAATAATAATAATAATAATAATAATAATAATAATAGTAATAATAATAAGCATTTCTCACTATGAACATGACGGACAAAGAAAGAGGACAACATATACAGTTCCCCATTCTTCCTCAGGTGTCACATGCACATTCACCTGTTCTACAAATTTTTAGCATAATAGCAGTGAAGGGATGTTCCTCTGTCTACCACAGAAATTGTTGAGGGTAGAACGAGGAACTGTTTATTTTGTCCTCTTTCTTTGCCCGTTATATTCATAGTGTCTTTAGCGCCGTCTATCTAGAGATTCTATTCCGAGGCGCATTTATTATTACCCCGGCTTTAGCCTAGATGCCATTACAGCGCTCCAGCATTTCAAGGAATTAATTCCTGCCAGGTACCCATCACCTGGGTTGAGTGTGGCAAATGCAGATCAATGTCTTGCCAAAGGACATTAGTGCCGCGGCGGGACTCGAACCTCGGATCTTGAGATCGACAGTCCGGCGACTTATCCACTCGACCATATGACACCTCTATAAAAATACTTCGATTCTGGACCGGCATTCAATTTAGTTATTTCACACGCCGGCGGTATCCCCCATCCCTAAAAAAACACCAAATGAATAGAACATTGAATACTTGAGTTGGCTAATGAGTTTATCT
Source organism: Strongylocentrotus droebachiensis (assembly GCA_035222895.1). Taxonomy (NCBI): domain Eukaryota; kingdom Metazoa; phylum Echinodermata; class Echinoidea; order Camarodonta; family Strongylocentrotidae; genus Strongylocentrotus; species Strongylocentrotus droebachiensis. The sequence continues at coordinate 283,393 of JAVYIG010001866.1, forward strand.
TAATTCCGAACTTCAATACAATATTAATATTTCTGACTAATAGCTAAGTCGTACCGCTAAACCGAGTACATACCGAGTCTATACCGAGTTCATACCGAATTTTGCCGACAATTCAGTAACAATTTTTTCATCAAACTAAAGAAAACGAAAATGAAATTTAAAAAAACACAAAAACATTAAGCAACAAGACAAAAAAAAAATCAGATCTGTTTACGGAGTTGTAAGATTTTCAAAAGTGCTGTCAGAGGAACCAAACAATTTTCCTAAAGGTTGTCAATTTCCAAGATTCAACGTTGAACCCGACGTCGAGCCACGACAAAGTTCAGACTTGAACTTTTCTATATGTACTAAATCAGGATATATATCTATGACTGATCTCTTAATTAAAAAAAAAATAGCCATGACAAATTAATTATTCTAATTACTTATTCAACAGTGGCATACCTTTAAAAAAGGAGGAAATAAACAGGGGGCAAAATTCAAATAGAAAAATGGGCGGCTTTGATTTGCTCCCGCCCTGATCGATGAATAAGCTTCCCCCAGAAATTTGAAATATCTAACCATTTTTCTGAATGTTCTGAGGAAAAGATGTTATTTTTGTCATGAATCTGCAATGAAGCAATGCTGGATACGCTACTCCTGGAATGGGCTGATTCATATTATTGATTTTGTCTTCTTCTTTTACTCGAGTTGATTAATTGGAACAAGACTCCCTTTGTCTACGTAATACATGACCTCGTTCGTGAGACTAATTTTTAATGCGCATGGGTATCTTTTGAGTTGTGCATTGTATACTAGAGAACACTTTGGAATTATTGATTATTATTGACTCAAGTTCTGATGGAGGGTATTGTATAATGAAAGTAGAAGGAAGGGAAAGCAAATACTCGGGTATACTTGTTGTGGTCATGGACCTACTAATCAGTGAGGCCATGCTGTGGTCGATGCATCGTTGGGGAGTTGTTTTCGGAGTGTATTTTGTAAAAAGCTTTATAAATTCCATATATTATTAGTTGTTGTATTCATGAATCAGCTATCTTTTTAACATCATCTGAGGGGCCTTTTCTTAACAAGCTGTGCTTCAACCAAGGTCTCCTTGTCTTTCTTTATTCTACATTGTAATGTTATGATTATACTCTATTATATTTTGTTACACGCGATTTCTTGAAGACAAATAAACTTGATACTTGATACGACGATGTTGGAGAGATAGAGAGAGAGAGAGAGAGGGGGGGGGGGAGGGGGTTACTGAGTATCTGCACATTAATTATTTTCTACTCACATACGAAATGCTTTCTGCGTAATTATATTCAAACTAATAAACTGTTGTCCATAAAGCTGGATTCTTTTCTTACCTCTGTAACGATTGTGACATTATGATTTATTCTTGATAGATAAAGTTTATGTTTTCTCAGAACTTTTTTATCATTCTTTATTGATACATCTTTATTGCAAAATTAACTTTGTATTATTCATTCTCATCGTATACTGTTCCATACTCGACTCCTTGAGTTGTATCGTACATGTATATTGTGTTTATTATTGAAATCATTAGTGTGATTATATCGTTAGCTTCATTTTCTTTTGTTTACTTTTATATTTTTCTTATGTTACAATACTGCAATGAAAAAAAAATAGCCTTATAGGCTTATTGTTTTTTTATCCTGTCAAATATTCTTTTTATAGGTGATCCAATATTTCATTCTTGCAACGTCTGTTCCGGGCATCATTTCATTATTTCCTCAAAATAAGATATATGGTTAAAATTGGCAGAGACTCTAACTCTCCAGTTTTTAGGGCGATTACCAAAATTCCTAATAAATGAATAATTGACTGAATAAATGATCAAGATAATAAAATGAATTTATACATTTTTCAGAGAAATTTTTTGTTTTCCCCCTTCCACAAGGTTCTTTATTTTCAAAACAAATTCCATCATATACAGTATATCCATATATCATATACAAATAATTAAAGAAATAATTTCCATACATAATGGCTTGACACAGATAATAATCATCACGCCGAAAGCTTTTGTGGCAGATAAAAACAAACATCTATGACAAAATTAGTACTTTAGATATGTAATTAAAAAAATACCAAACATAAAATACATGATCATGTTTATGTTAGCACATTTCCAACACTCTCAAAATATTTTTCTAAAGTGAAACCATTTCTTTTTCAATTTATTCTCTCTGAGATTTGTTTGGTGTATATATTTTTCCATTTCCATTTCAGAGAAAATTGGTACAAGTGCTGAAACCCAAGGAGATTCAGGCATTGAGGTCCAACTTCGTCGTCTTCGATACGGACGGTGATGGATGCGTGACGGAGTACGAGGCAAGACGAGCCTTCAAAAGCTGGTTCTCAAAGTTCATCGAAGACCCCTACGAGATGTCCCCAAGTGCACAGTAAGAATGTTGATATAAAGAACACAATTAGTGGATAGTGAGGCAATAACGTAACAGACACATGAGTGAATTGCCAATTTGTCTTGTGATTTTAAAAGTTTTCATGTCATTAAAAATTCACAACTTTCTTGTTAGTTATCCGAATTTGTTCAAACTTGTTTTGATTGGTTTGTCCGATTTTTCAGCTTTTATTGAAAGTAAGCTATTTTTGGAGTGGACTTGCCCTTTAAGATATTAAAAGTTATCAAAAATGGTAAATTTAAGAACAACTTATGAGAAAGCAAATTATTTTATTTGCGTACGGAATTCCCGACAAGAAGACTATTCTGACCCGGTGGAGAACTAAGTCTGGGGAGGGGTGCAATCGGAAGGCAAATTTTAAAACTTGTTATGGTTATGAAAATGAATAACCTGGGTGGAGAGTGGTAAATATGGATTAATATCGTACCAAAATATAATTTGTACCGGACAGGAATGCGACCCTCAACCCTTGGATCGTGAGTCGGGTGAATGAACCACTATACCATGCCACCTCCACAATCTATGTTTTCTATATTCTAAATGTTATTTTGACTTTCATTGCAGACGTCGTCTCGGTAGCCAGACATCGTTAAGAATGACATCGGAGCTAGCTACACATGTTAATACAAACACTGGACTAATGATGGGGGCGGATAGTGATCGATCAGGGTAAGATATTAAGATTTACTCGGAGGAGATATTTAGCCTTGCCTAATTAATATCTCCTTACTAGCTTACTGTCTTCAAATTTAATGAACATGCCTTGTTCTCAGATAATAGGGAGAGAGGGAAGCGTGTGCGTGCGTGTATGTGTGTGTTTGTGTGATATATAATATATATATATAGAGAGAGAGAGAGAGAGAGAGAGAGAGAGAGAGAGAGAGAGAGAGAGAGGGGGTGGGGGGCTGAGGGAAAAGCAGGGGAGGGAGGAAGTAACTTACAATGTGTACATTACAAAAATTGAAAAGAAAAAAAAATTGTACGTCTAACAGAAATGAAGCAGAAAATCAGCTTTATATGGACAGGGGTTTTAAATGGAGTTACCAACAAAAAAAATTATACAAAAAGCTTTTTATTTTATTTCATTAATTTAATTCCCTTGGCTTTGAGAGTCATTAGTGTCGATATATTGGTTTTAATTGTGTGGGTTTATTACGCAACCTCCGTTTACTTATTATTCCTTTTTCTCCCAAATTGTTTGGTTATTACACTCAATATCCGATCGGCACATGAAGCAAGATCATTCTAAATTGTTAAGGAGAGCATGATAACACAGGAGCATCGAGTGAACATTTCTCCACAATATAAAATCATGTTTTTAACAATCATTTACAAAAAAAACAATAGATCAATTATATCAGAAGTAATTTTTCTTTCAACACATTCAGCTATATTTGTCGTGCTTAAAAACATGTAAAAACTTGCTACAATTCCCAAATGCAAACACCTTCATTTGTGCTTGAAAAGCACATTCTTTCATATCTTTTTAAAAATATGTCGAACACGTACTTCTTCTCTAGTATGTCTATGTATATCATCATACATCTTGGAGCAAAGAAATACTGAAAGCAGATTTATACGATTTCATAATTATTATTTTTCGCTTTCATTTTTAGTTCTGTATCCTGGGAGGAGTACGTGATGGAACAAGCTCTCTACACGCTGGCTGTGCGACCGAACATTGGACCGGTCAAAATCTCCAGAAGGCCGACGTTCTGCTCGTATTGAAGTACTTTCTATCTGTTTAAAGTGGGACTGCCCTACTTGCAGAGCCTTCTATACACAGAGTTTGGCCAACTTGGTTTCACTGGGTCACAACATGGCGTATATTATTTTGTTTTGTGCTTGCCCCAAAAAGCAGTAGTCACCATTGTGTCCAACTCGAACCGGGTTGGCCAAACTCCCCTAATCAATGGCACTGCCTACTTGTAGCTTCTTGCGCCCTCTATACAGCCAACAATGCCTATGCGGTGTCCATTGGTCCCCAATGGTCCCCTTTTTCTTATGTTAATTGAGAGCTGATTTGATGAGATAACCACCTGTCAGTGACCATGCAGGGGAGGTCTAATCCCTCCTGGCCAAACTAGTGCAGACAGGCTTTAAAGAAAAGCTTGAGTTCTGGTAATGATAGAGAATAATCTCACAGAATCCATCAAATCTTACACTGAATGTTCAAGATAACAAATTATTAACATTTGCCGAACGATTTTGGTAGAAAATGTAAAGGGGCTGAGTAATGAGCATACAGAAAGATATTAAGGAAATCAAGGTTCTAGTAGGCCCGATAGGCTACCTGGTCACTTTATGCATATGAGGGTCTTGGTTTTTATTGAAGGTGATAATTATACAGCAAGTTTTTGTGAGTTTCTTTTATATTTTACTGGTTCAAACAATCAATCTACTGCAGGATAGACAATCCAGAATGAATTATAGCCATGTTCTCTCGACATACAATTCTCATCATTCCATAGCACAAGATTAACTTTAATCCTTTTCTAACTGGACCTTTTAAGAGCAAGTTTTTAAAGGTAAAGACCAGTAATGGTCATGCGATTGCATTGTGAAAGAAACGTTGTGGAGTCGATCAGAAAAGGTCGATCATCTAGCATGTAGCATCTGCAAGGTTCTGGAATCATCAAAATGATAAGAAATTTGGCTCATTCTTCGTAAAGTTACAAGCACTATACACAGAAAGATGTATATGGGACTACCCTATCTCTCTCACCAGACCATGAGAGAAATAAATTTACCAAATATATGAATTAGTAGGCGGTTTCCCGGCAAATTTTTTATCATCATGTATTAGTCAAAACATATTCTTTCACATGATTGGTAATGAGAGCTTCCATTTAATTTTTTGAAATTGGGGCGTTTCCAATACTGGTCTTTACCTTTAAGCCTTGGGGTCAATTTGTCCCTCTTCAGCTTTCAGCCAAGGAATGCCCTCGAAATTGTACATGGTCATTGATATACGTGTGGTTTGAGAAACTGCTTTTTATTTTGTTTAACAAAAATTGTTTTGAAATAAGTCAGTACAATTTATGCAAATTAAATGCCTAGTTTAAGATATTTAGTCATATTTCAATAAGAAAGTAAGGTGTGAAATTCAATATTTTTTCCCTAAAATCATCTTTGAAGCATATTCAAAATATTGCATTGACAAACTTTTATATTTCACATAATAATTTTTTTTTTTTTAAATCTCATTTTGTTTCATATCTGTTATGTTTCAGAAATATATCATGATTCATTTCAAAAATATAAAAAACTAGAAAAAGGAAAAGAATACATAACTACAGGTATTAAAGAGTAAACGAACAAATAGCGAGCCGCAAAAAGGATATCAATCTATTAAAAAAAAACCTTTACAAATTATTTAAATCATTATTTCTTTATAGCTACAATGTACTGGTAAATTGTGTTCTACTGTTATTCAGTATTAATACTCGATGTTCGTGTTATTTGTTTTCTGTTTGTGCTTCAATAAACTGCATGCAGTGACTATACATGTACCTTTTCAAGAACTTTATGCTATGCAATTTATTATCGAATGTCTCCGATTTAAACTTGTGCCTTATGAAAGGACCAATCATATCATAACATATTTGTAAAGAAATGATTGGTTACTAATATTGATAAACTATTGTAGATTATGCATCTTAGGAATTCAATCATGCACTAAGTATAGTAGACATTTTAGTCAAAAGCAGTTTATTTGTGTTGATTTTGAATACATAGAACAGCTCATGACTTGTACTATGACAACAGATGAAATGAGTTTGTTTTATTTGCAGGGCTGGCCTATGTATATTCCGTATTCATCTTTCATTAATTGTTACGTAGTAGAACAAGGACCACTTGTGCTATTAGTGGGGCGGTAGGAAGAGGGGGGGGGGGGGGGGGTACTGAACTTGAGATAGAATGTTAATGAAAGATGTTTAATTGACTAACATCAAGTATACTTGGTTGAAAACTCCTTTAGTATAGTACATGTTCAAATATGATAAAAATGCTTCTAGAGCTTACATCTTATGTTTTCAATTTTATGAGATTTAATTGACTAACATCAAGTAGTACTTGGTTGAAAACTCCTTTAATATAGCTCATGCTTTCTTTCTAGAGTTAACATCCTATGCTTACAATTTTATGGTTAGAGTTTGTGTTCTTTTCATTTCATCTCAATATTTAATGCTTTTTGAATATTAATTCGTAAATGTAAATTGTATATATTTGTATATAGAATGACCTCTCTCATTCCATTTTCATACTATAAAAAGTAAACATGACACAGATCTATTAAAACAATAGAAATGATTTAAAATAACAAAAAAGGCTTGAGTTCTTAATCGCGTTTCGTAGTCACAGCCCTAGAGTGTAAAAGAACATAGTGGCGTATCTACGGGGGGTGGGGGAGGGTGGCACGTTCCCCGGCGGCACTTGGAATGAGCAAAAAAAAAAGAGAAATAAAGAACAAAAAAGGAAGAAAATTATGATCATTTCTATGCTTATTCGCTTCGATCCCTCGAATATGTTGATTCATTATCTCGTAATTTCGTGCCCCAATATAGGATGTTATAGTTTATAAATATCGTTGCTTCGGTCTCTGTAAGTTTCACGGCTGGTCTTTTGTTACATGCTGTTCCCCGTTATAGAATATAATGGATAAACTAAAAAATGTATAAATAAATCTTAATTTTTTAGATGCCCTGCTAAATTCCTGGATTGTATACCAAGGTTTCGTTGATTTTACTCCTCTTCAGGAAGAAGCGAATAGAAAACCGTTTAAATCCAAAATTTTTAAACTCTTTTTTTAGAATGCAATATGTACTGCTCTGCACAGTTCCAAATGGGTCGTAGCTACTTGAGAGAGATAGTTACGTCACCGGAAGTTGCTTCTGATTGGTCAGTCATTTCATGAAGCTCCAAAAGAGTTCCCTCTCATATAGATCCCCCCCCCCAAAAGACCCCCTGCGTACGCGCCTAAATATATTTTATATAAAGAGAGAGAGAGAGAGAGTTAGGAAGGGGAAGAAGAAGGTGCACAATGTAAAAGAAGAGGGATGAGCCGTGAATATTTCCTTTTCCTTACATTCTCAACTTGATAAACCAAGTAATGTCAATATTACGTCAAAAATATGAGATATTACGCTTAATATCATTTGCATTTTACTATCATTTGGAATGAATTTAACTCTTCCAAACAGCTTAAGGAATTGTTACCTAATAATATGACTCATAAAATTGATTTTCACCCCTTGACCATTGCATGAAGAGAGTATTTGTGCATTATGTAATTGTCATCATACCTTGCAATCTCTCTTTATTTTGACTCACGATTTAAAGGGATAGTTGAGTTCTGTTTTCAGACCGCAAATGCCTTCAAAGTGCACAGTTATTGCTCTTATTCTTATCTGTGACATTTCTAGTGTCCTTTTAGAACCTAAAATTGCTATAAAGGTAATTTTAGACCCCAAAATGTGTGGAAGTTAGCCAATACGAGTACCAATTCAGCTCCACTTTAAAAAAAATACGG